>VZTU01014818.1:49633-75162 GCA_013400835.1 Zapornia atra | reverse complement strand
GGGAAAAAACCCAAACCAACCCCATTTCTAGTAAATATAACCCAGATTATAGTCTGTTGCAGTTTATGAGCTAATTCATTGTGGCTGTGTAAACAAATAGTGCAAGCTAACAGCATATGAGTAAAACAGCTAGCACCAAAACACCGAGTCACACAACTTACGTGTCAACGTATTACCTCACATCTACTTAAGTGCAAGTCTGGTTCCAGGAGCCGACTCCCCATTAATGTTTGAACATGAATTAATGTGCCCTTCTAGGTGGCCTTTCTCACTGTAATCTGATGGGAAACTATTTTGTGTGATCTCAGACCCCTCCATTATACAGTCTGAAGGAAGTGGGAACAATCCAGAGATTTTCTTCAAAAGCATATCCCTGACTTGAGATAAAATGCTAATGCCTCTGCAGTCAATGGGCCCCGTCAGCACTAGGGCCGTTTTGAGACAAGACCATGAGAAAATAAGGAGGTAGAGGGGCCAAAAATCATGCTCTTTAAATAGTGAACTGCAGATACCCCCTTGGGTATACCCACAGACACTGCTATTCTGTTACTTAGTACTTACATTTTATGTTCAAAAAGCCACAAAGCAAAAGTAGGAGCAGGCATAATATTTCATATGCAACAAAAACCTCAGCAAACAAAGGCAGGCATGCAAGCATTGCCCTTTTAGGAATACTCTGTTACCTCTGGCAGTGAAGAGGTGGGAGGAGGTTGCTGGCACTTGTTCTCTCACTCACTTGACCCAGCATCACAGAGTAAAAGGACAAACAAAAGGTGAACTTTTTAGTTAATCCTTTCTTTTGTGTTTTCCATTAAGGCTAAAATCTTAAAGGACATTAGATAAGATTGTTTTTCCCTACATTTGAAACTGGTACTGAGTAGTATTTCAAACTCCGTACCTGCTTAAGCATATTCTAAAAGTATCTGGCAGTATAATTTCAGACAAGGCTTAACAAATACTGCCTTCATGAATCAGGCTAGTAGCCAGTATATTTTATCTACTGATGACTAAAACTGGATGTTTCTGAGGAAGGAACAAATGGAATTCTTACAGAATAGCATGTTCACAAGAAAAAACTTCCCCTAGGCCCTATGAACATTTCAGCACTTAGAACCCAAGTCATTTCTGCTCTGCGCCCTTTTGCCAAGTACCTCTGGCACTTTCATACCTGAGTACGAGTTAAAGCAAAGCTACTGGCTACTTTCCAGATTAATGAGTTTCCACTGTCTAACAAAAAAATTAGAGAGAAACTCTAATAAACACTTGCAAACAACTCTTTTGTTGCACTAGCACTGCATCTGCCTGGGGAGCAGCGAGCATCAGATCAGTTTTCTTTTGTGGTGGTCCCTGTATCCTACCTTCTTTCTGGCCTCTCCTGCCTCCATTATTTTTTTTTTGCCATCACTTTTCCTGGTCTATAGTAGTGCCAATATCAGCCTAACTTAAAAATGACCTCCTATTGTATCTCCTTGCCCTTCACGCTGTTCCTGTCTCCTCTTTCTCCATTTGGTTCTGGAGATCAACATGAGAACAACAGCAGCAGCTGCAGCTGTGCACATTAGCTGAAAGCATTTCAGCTGTAGCTGATCTGAGACATCATAACTACACTAATGTTCTTTCTCATTGTTAAATTGTAGTGCTCTCATCACTGCTTCAGTCACAAAAAGGGGTTTCTGCAGTTTTACAGGTGAGTTCATGCCAATCTTGGTGTAACATTCCGAGTGGTTTCTGACAAGTCAGTCTGTACGTTCACTGAGGTACATCCTAGTATGTAGCATTAGTCAGAAGAAGAACCATCAAAACAAACAATAGATGAGGAAAGACAACACAAATATCCCATCCAGGAGTTCTCCTTTGCAAAGCAGCCACAGAAACTGGAAGCTAATCACAGGTTTTAACAGTCCCAAGACAGAAATTGCTCCTTGTAATCACCTTCCTGCACACTGATACAGGGCTCTCCAGGCAGTTCTTCATTTTTTACCATCATCCCGAGCCAACTGTGGTCTCTCTAGTGATTTTACATGAAACACATCCTCTAGTTTGTTACACTTATCACTAAGCATAGCTATTGCTTTTCCTACATTGCTACCTATCTTCTTAAAACATGATAGCCACAGATAGATTGCTAGACCATTTCTCAATGACTGAAGTTTGGAATCACTATGTACAGTAGTCATCCTGGAACCAGTTCAAATTTTATTATCACAACTGAATATGTGATGAAGGTAGGAAATTCAGAGTGCCAATAAAAAAATTTAAAATTCTGGGAATGCCAGAAGTTCATCACCAACATGAAAGCATGATTACTTCTGGGTTTTGGTGGTTTATTGTTTGGGTGGATTTTTTTTGGGTTTTTTTTTTTTTGGGGTGGTGGGGAGTGGCACAGAGGAACCAGCAACTCCCTATATACAGCACTGAGGAACTACTCTTACAATCCTATCTTGTACAGCTCCTAACTCTCCTCACACAATAAAAGGCCTAAAAGCAAGCAGTTATTTCTTCACATACCCAGAAATCCTGGAATTGTGAGGAAGTATGAACTCTCCTAGCATGTCATGCTCAAAGTTTCATAGAGGCAGTGGGGAGAGGGAATTCAGGCTCCCTCCTTCTAAACCTAGCAGCTGCAATAACAAAAGCTACCAGACACTTATTTTGCAGGTCTGCATCAATCCCACTGATTAAGACTTGCTGCATTCTCTAGGCACACATACAAGCCAGCAAGCTCATACAGTTGTTTGGAAGCACAAAAATTAGTAAGCCAACACTCCTCTCCCTTCAAGAAGGAAAAACTCAAATTGTTACCTCTGTGTGCCTGTCTGCAAGCTTCAATGGTTCCTAGGCTGCAATGCACATAATTTTAATCACAAAGAAAGTGTGATGGTATTATTTATATTCACCTCTGCCAGGATAGGGTCCTATCAACAGGAATGGCTGCAGTTTTGGGAAAACATAGTAAGCAAGTAGGAAATTATCTCCCCCCTTGCTCCAGAGTGGCAGCAGAAGCCCTTTTTTGCCTATTTTAAAGGACACCCCCGTCTCCCTCTGCCTGTGTCTGTCCCAATCCTACCTAAACCTGACAGGAGGGTGGCCAAGGACAGCCCCATTGATGAAGACATTCACTTCAACAAAACTGAATCAGTTCCACTGTCAGGGAAAACGGACCAGTTTCACTCTCAGAAAACCTACACCAGTGCTTAGGGCTCCTCATCCAGACATGAAAGAGAATCGCCACAGCTGGTTAAATAATTCTGCTCAGAAGATTAAGTATGTAACGCAGGCTTTTGAAGGGAAAAGCAAGAGTGGCTGTCATGCTTTCTGTTGTCCTGATAGCCATGCACTTTATGAAAGATGCCAAGTGCTATTGCAAACACAGTTTGTACTTCCATGACAGTAAGTGCTTCTCTGCTCCTTTTCATTGCCACAGACCAGCGCTTTTGATCCATCAGCAGTGCTCAGCGTACATTCCCAAGGGAAATTCTTTGAAATGTACCTTCATCTTGATCACTGACCTCAAGCTGGTCCATACCGTAAGCACTAGTGCAAAGAGCTGCAGTTGCTTTGTGCAGAACTTTATCTGATTAACAGATTTCAAAGCAGCTAAACATAGGCTAATCCACCACATAAAAGAGTCAAACTATTTTTAATGCAGGTTCTTTCTTTTAAAAACCTAACAAGGGGCCTAAAATTCAAACCAAAATTTAGCATAGCTCTTTTTTCTGTCCCAGAGCCAGTCTGCTACAGTTTATCATGGAAGATTATATTGTATTAAGAGCATTATTCTAGAAATAATAGAGCATTAGAAATACTTAGCACAATCAAACATACATGCAGACCCAAGAAAATGTTTTCAATATAACGAAACCACCACAGACATATGCAGAAGATGAAAATGGAACAGCTTAATCTATTCATAAGCAACTCACAATTACTACTTTATTCTGATATTACTAGTATATCCTACAAGGACATCAATGTTTTATATTTTGCTCAAAATAATGTCTAACAAAGACTGCTCATAAAGACCAATTCATTTATCCATTCCATTTGACACAGAAGTTGCTTCATAGTAAGCTGTGTCAATTATTTTTAAACAAAGCCCCCCACATAACTGAAACAATTTTTTAAAAAATAATAATATATATTTAAATGCTTAGGGATTGGGAGTTCCAGCTGCTGTTAGAATGAAGGGATCCTCATGACATCAGAAAGCAGGAATTATATTTCATTCACCCCTTTTTGCCATGGTAAAAAAGTAGTCAACATGATCCAGATGTTTGTTCTGCATGTTAAAAGACTGTCTACTTGGCAATTATTTTCTGAGACACAAGCATATTCTTTATAGTGCTGAAATAATTGATTTAATCCAGAAGTAAAGAACTCAGAAATACAACAGTCTTCTTACGTTACTCTTCAGGATGGAGGACATGGTTTAACATTGTTTCACATTTTAGTACTTAACATGAAGTCACAATAAGCTCTCCGATGGCCAAAGAAATCAGAAGAATATCACAATCCAGTGAGATTCCAAGTGTAGTAATGATATAAGTAAATAATAAAGCATCTGGGCAAAAACCCTGCAGGTGACTAGAAGACTGAAATTTCTGATTAAACTATTTATATAAGCACCCTACTTCCAGTAGGGCTAGCATATCAAGACAGCAGCTAACATATCAGGGCAAATATTTTTTAAAAACCAGATTGGTTAAATAATGAAGTCTATTAGATTCACATTACCAATGATACCCACTACCAATGGTATGCATGAAGAGCATGATTAGAAGTGACTTGAAAAGAGAAACCCCATTTCTTTCACAAGTCCCCGAACATTTGTAGCTGTATTTGATGTATCTTTATTAATTCAGACATTGAACTACCTTAAAATCAATGAATTTCTGCATCTTAGATTTTCATTTGCAGCTAAGGGACCAAAATGTACCTTTGCTTTTTCTCCCACTGTAATGCTTTAACAGAGTTAGTCAGCCACAGGGGTTTAATCCAACTTGGGGTTTTGTTTTCAATTTAGTGTCAAAGCAGCAGGGAATGACCCTGGGCAGTTACAATTATGTCACTAAATGTCCCTTTAGACTTGAACCAGTGTCCCTTTTGAGACAACAGGAAGAAGTATTTATGGGGAGTTAACTCATTTCACCGTAAAGGTGGCATCTAAAATTGGTCAGAATAATCACACCCTAAAGTTGTCTTTCTCTTCAAAGATTTTGAAAGGAACTTGATGAGCAGCTAAGGGGGATGCAACTACAGCAGGTAAGTCCCATGCCCAGTTCCCAAAAAAGCCTCTGGGGTTTGCACTTAGGTACAAGAATCACACCATTAATACATATACAAGCCATTTTTCTTGCCACTATAAATACTTTAGATTCCATTTTTCTTCCCAGAAGTGTGTTTGTATGTGTGGGAATCTTCATATGCATTTAGCTTTTCTGCCTTACAAAAAACAAACAAAAAAAACCCACCACCCAAAACAAATGAAAAAGCAAAGCATATTTTGTGTTAGACTAAGGACATCTCATGTTTTTGTCAAAATCATCACCCATATTCCCCTTCCTGGAAGCTAATATAAGGCCTACCTATTTTGGCAGGAAGACAGAGGAAGCAAAGAAAGAAATTGACATTTAAGCTCTACAAAAACAAGGTACAGCAAGATTGCTTTCCACTTCAACAGGACTGTTATTCTTGTGTGTCATGTACCTGAAGCCACCAACAGACAAACCCTGTTTTCCTTGTTTAGCCTAATAGTCCAGCATCTCTGATCGATCAGCAAGCATGTGAGCAAGTAAGGGAAACCACACGGTCCCACTATGCCCAGTCCTTGTGAGTACGTAACTGCTGTTTTGTTTAACATAGCTGTGAAGGCCACATACTGCAGCCTCACAGTCCAGAGCTTGGACACCACCATCATGCAACCCTTAATTATAAATACCAGTTACCAAACACAGAGAGAGTACACTGCTCACAATACATCACAAAATTATAGTTGCTGCAAAAGCCAGAGTGGTCCTCCATTTCCACTCACAACTCACCCCCCTTTTGATCAGTATATTTCATGGAGCTTTGGCTACTTGAAGCCACACACTGGAGATGATACTATACACACAACCCTAGAACAGGGCACCACAGAAGCAGCATCCCACCGTGCCAGCACTGTGTCCCATGCCTACTTTTCCACACTGGTAGCTTTGTACTGAAACACAAGGGAATTTTTCCTCCCCTCATTCACATTCATAGGTAAAGAGCAGGAATTCATTTTAAAGTCCAAGGAAACATGGTAACTAGTCAACCATCAAGGACAGTAACATGCAGTTTATTATTAAAAAACAACCATCCAATTAACAAAGGACATCTTGTAGTCAGGGAAGAAATACTAAATTATATAAAAGATGAATAGACCAGTGACAAATAAGTTATCTCACTAAAATCTAAACTCACTGACTACAAATATATTTCAACATCACTTTTGCACCTTTATATTGTTGCCATGAACAGAGAGATTCTTCATGGAGTTTCATTCAAAAAAAGACATGTCTTTGCTCTTACAAAACATGTAATATACATGGCAGCAGGGGTGGTGTGAGAAGAGGAGAGAGGCAAAGCTCCTAGTTATTTATACATAGCCAGGAAAGTTGCAGTCCCCACTGTCAGCATAACTTTGGGGTTGAACAGCAAGAAGTTCATCAGTTACTGATGAACAAGAGAAGCCTGAGACCAAGGTAATAGAGAAGTCAAGGCAGCCCCAGTCTTGCAAGCACCTTCTCTTGACTATTTTGGGTCTTCTAACCTCTTTCTTGCCAGGGAAAAAGTTCTTTTCCAACCTAATGTCCTGTTTGGCCTAAAGCTTTATGGGTCACCTTAGGTCTTGTTGCAACTTGGTCATGCAAAAATAAACTTTACGTGTATTTACAGCCAAGTTCATCCACTGTTTATATGTTCTTTTGAGTTGCCCAGGCCTTTGACACTGTTAGATGCTTGCATTAAGGAGAAGACAGCATTAGACATATCAGTTGACCCACACACTCTTATTAAAGTTAGAAGACTAATAGTGCTTTCTCTTTTCTTATGCATTTTGACACCTAATTATAGGAAGTTAAAAATAAGTAAAAAGGAATTGAAACTATTCCAATTAACGGCATGCTCTCCTGCTGTTGCAAAAGCATCTGAAGTTTGATTACAAATAACATATGTCACTGAATGGATGTGCCATACTCATAGAAGTTTTTATAAAACCAGGTAATAAATTTCTCTTTTCCATCCCAATAAAAACTTTAACAGTGTCACATAAGATAGCAGACAACTTTTCATATATATTATCTTTGGCTCCAAACAATATATAGCCATATCATTTTGGTTTACTAGAGCACGGAGGGCAGGGGACAAATCACACCCCACTTCATCACCCTGATGTTTCAAGGGCTTGAACAGATTTTTTTTGGTGGGCTGCTTTGTGGGTTTCTTTCCCCCAAACCCTTTGGCTGGAAAAGCAATAAAAGGCAAATATAAAAGCATCTATGTAACAGAGGAGAGACACTTCTTTACGAAGCAGAGAGGTATTATCTTAATTACCCACCATTTTAAAAGAGCGTGCCTTATGAATTTACTTTTAATAAATTGATTCTTAGATTTGAAGTGCCATCCATAATCCCTAGATTTTTATATTAGTCAATCAAAACACTTTCTTCTTTAGGATATTTTGTCTCTTTTAAATAGTATTAGAGTAAATATTGTAAATAGTTTTTCTTGGCATCCCTGAAATATTGGTATGGTATGGTGTCCAAAACTTGATGACATTTTGGACATTCAAAAGACAGAATGCAAGCAGTATGCCTAGCATATGAGTCTGTAGATAAATCTGGAGACAGGGATTAAAATGACTAAACTTGAACAAGCACATATTTTCAGCTTCAACGGATGATTGATAACTTTTTTCTGAAATATTGTCAGACAAATCATTCTCAGTATTCAACACTGTTCACAGCACATCAGATCCATGGAGATAGAAGTACTTTGCTTGTAGAAAAGGAGCAGCTAACAAATAGCCATGGGTTTATAGGCTCCAAACCACTATACCTGTGCTTATGCTTAACCAGTAACTAACATGAAAATCCCTACTGATCTGAAAGAGACTCATGAGAATAGTAAAGGAGTAACTGTTTTCAGAAATGGTGCTTTACTCATCTGTTCTTATGTATTTTCCATGTTGTAGAAAACTAGAGATAGCTATGACTTAAGAGTTAGCATAAAGGTATTCAGGCAACTCAAATACATTAGTCTGAAATTTTCATTTTCAGAAACCTGATTTGGCTCCTACCTACCCTGTGAAGTACCCGTACTTCTTGAAGTCACTAAGCAGGTAGCTGAGACTCTGCACAAGGGGAAGATCTGCTTCTGGGTTTGCCCATAACTGCCCAAACCTTGGCAGAGCTAAATAAAGAACACAGACCCATGTCCTGCCAGGATCTGTGAAGCAGATGATGCCCTTCCTTTCTCAGGCTGAAAAAGAGATGGTTTTGTTCTTGCCATTCTCATTTCTGTTCTTAAAAAAAAAATCCCATGAAACCTCACTCTAAATGCCACCTATCTGGCAGAGAAGGTAAGGGCCTCCTCTACCCAATTACTGGAGCACTGGCCAAGGAACAAAAATGTGCCTTTAAACTCCCATCTTTGCTGTAGGTAATAGGAGAGGAAAGGTAAACTCTACATGTTTAGAGGGTTCTCTGGCATCTTCCTAGACAGAGGTAACTGCTTGTGTTGAAAAATCACTTCTCTGGTCAGTGAGAGCAACCAAGACATTTTATAATCAATGTTGGTGCAAATGTAACTTCATACCCTAGGAGTTAGAGCATTTCTTTCAGGATAGTAGCAACTTCAGAATCCCATTTTGTATTTTACACTAAATGTGCGATCATTTAAATGGCCACTTGAACCATTCTACAAGCAAAAACAAGGACTCTCCCTCGCAGAATACTTCTGCACTCTGTGGCTTAAAGAATTCCTGCTAGATGTAGTTAAGAAGGGTTAAAACCTCTCTGATACAGAAGGGACTTCAGCTTTAGTTTTCCAAAGCCTAAGCAAATATTATAACCTTGCGATTTTTCTTTGATACATTCTTGTCCCAACAATGTTGTTTTGGCTGGTTTTTTGGGGTTTTTATTGAGACACTGATGAGGGGTACAAGCTACAATAGGATAGATAGACCACAGCTACATTTAGAGGGCACAATCAGTTTGTTCTTTTAAAACAAGTATCCGTGGTTTCCGTCTTGGGAACAGAACTAAATTTAAACACAGTTCAGTATCCCATTTAGTATTTCATTAGCTGTACTTGCCAGATTATCACATTCACTTACATTGGATTTATTAAATTTGATATAAGCAAATAAAGGAAGTTGGAAAAGGAGTGCCAGAAAACAGTACCTGTCTGTGTCTTACAGTGCTTCTTCCTTAAGGGCAACCGGAGGCTGCTGCAGTTTCAAAATTGCCATTTCAAAACTTTCTGGATCTTGGCCACAGAACATTCTTTTCAGAATTGCCACAGACACAGATCGCTCTGATACAGGACACACAGGCAAAACAAAAACCCAGAGAGGTATATACCTGCACACAAATGGTTGCTGACTTTCAATAAAAGTCACAAGTAGATTGTCCCCCAGCCTAGCAATAACACTCTTTACCTCCATTAAATGCAAATCCTACAAAAACCTGAAGTTCTACATAAATATTTTAAAACATTTGCAGTCTAGCATGTTTTCTCCTAGCCTTCTACAGACTACGTATGTTCTTTCTTTAAAGTAGACTCTTACCCCTTGTAACAACGAAGGTCACAGGTCATTGCTTCTTGAAAACAAGAACCTCTTAGTGCCTCAGGAACACAAAGGAAAGGAGGAACATGAAGTTCACAATTCCACACGTGCTGGAAGACCCCTGTGCTAGTGCAAGCACACTAGAACACCCACACAAGACCTGGCTTGCAGAAATGGCATGAGCAAAAAGCACAACAGCTGTTTCCAATTGTTATCAGCTGAAGAGCAGCAGCGACATGTAATTACACCCAACTGCTGAGTAACTACTCCAGAACTCCCACCTGCCTCTGTCCAACTGCTTTTTAGAAAGAAGGCCTCCAACAAATATGTTCCTGCAAAGAAGTTGGGGAGAGGATAGCACAGGGAGCAAGTATCAGTGCCTTTTCTTTCTAGTTTAGCATATTGTCTACTTTTACATTAAGTGGGCACCAGTTCTGGCACCACCTTGGTTTTAAAAAACTCCCAAAACAGCAAAAAAAAGATACACCCATCCCTCCCGCAGCGAAAAGAATCATTTCATAAGCCACTTAGCCCTTTGAAGATTTTGTCAGTGCTTGCAGGCACTCACCCTGTGCGTGCAGAAGGTCAGCAGGACTGCCAGGAGCTGTGCTGCCAATGCCCCAATGCAAGAGAAGCTGAAGAGGCCACAGGCTGCCTGCTCACATCTCCCAGACTATGACAGCCCAGCCCAGCATGGAAACAGACCCACAGGGCCCTGAGCAATGCCTGGGGTGAGAAGGCAGGTGTTGCAAATTCAAGTTTAGGTGCCACAGAAAGAGGATGATTTTTTTTTCTTTTTTTTTTTTTAGTTTTTGATAAATACTTTGATCATCATTCAATCCTTCTAAGGTTTCCTCTGGAGTGGGCCACAGTTAGAATACTTGGTGTTACTTAGTTTTCCAGTTACTATGAATAATGAGAAATATGAACTGCATAAAATAGTTTTACAAAGATTCTTACCTATCTAAGATGTGATAAGACTTATCCATAACTAATTTTAACTAGACAGACAATGAAATTATTTACATAATATTAATATTTACACTTTTTATATCTTGAAAATATTTAAAATAAGAATTGCGGAAGGGAGATTTATATTCTACAAATAAGTTACTGACAGAAAGACAAAGATTTCATATAATGCTGTTACCTTACATTTTATAAACCATTCTAGCAAACAGTATTACTATATCCCTTCTCCACTTGCAGTTTGCTTACATGTTCCTCATGCCTTTGCTTATGTTTTAAGAGTTGAATGTAATCTTGAGCCAGTAACATATTAGAAAATCCTAATGCCAACCTGCCAACTCTTCATTAAATTAGTGTGTTTATGGCTTTGCATTCATGAGTTTTGGATGCATTAACTCTTATACCATATATTAAGCAGGAATTGTAATGCAAATAGGGGGGTTGCTTGGTTTAGAAGTAGTTAAATTAATAACTGTTAGTTTCATAGCTGCTAAAAATTGCAGAAGCATATTTTTTATCAAATTTTTGGCATTGATTGATGGTTCAATTTTCTATTTGAAAAATATAGTTGCTGAAATATAGTTCAAATGACACTATTCTGCATCTTCCAGCGTTGGTAAATGAACCTGCTTTGTTATTCTTATAAAAGCTGTAAAGTCATGCAATTTTGCAAAGTGAAAAAACATGCAGGAAAATTCCTGCTTCACCAGGACAAAACAGTAAAACAAAAAAATAAACCCCAGCATTTTTTATAAACATCAGTTTTAAATAACTTAAAAAATAACTGCTGCAAGATTCAAACGCAGAAGTGCTATTGCATACTCTGTTATTCATGTTATTACTGTACATTGCTAGAAAGAACAAGGAGCTAGTTTGGGTTTTTTCTTACAATTGTGATTTTTAAGAACATGGGAATATTTTAACTTTGCCTTCAGATTTTTAATGATTTTTAAAAATCTTATTCTAGCACTGAATTTCTGCTTAGCACAAATAAAGAGCAGGATTACATTTCATCACGGGATCTTGACCTTTTCTCAGCTCTTAGTCCATAAGCCAAGCTGGGCACACAGAAAACTGTGTGCAGAACAGATTCATGTGTTTCTGAAGTCGTTCCCCTATAATAAAGTGGAATAAATGCATCTCCCAGAGTAACTGTTTTCAGAGACGATGAGAGCCAGTGGAAGCTCCTTTACCTTTTCAATATGCCAGTAACCAAACAAAAAGACAACTGAAAGCCTTCAGAAAATGATTCAAATCCTTGCAGAACCAAATAGACTATCTGAGTAGCCTGGAAGGCGTGGCAATGACAGTGTCAATCTTTATCAAGAAAAAATGCTCAGATAACTCATGACAGTCAGCTTAAGGAGTGCTGTATATTGAGGTAAACTATTTTAAACAATCTCTGCTATCATACTTGTCTTTGCACCATTGAATTAAAAAAGAATCTTCTTATTGGGGTCAGGCTTTAATATATGCCACCTCTGAGTAGGAATTGGATCAACATGCAACATATGACCGCGAGTGGCTTTTTATTGCATTCTCTTCTGCAAACAGAAGATATTAGTGTTATTTTGAGCCTGTGCCCCTCACCAACCAATATCTTTAGAAAAAAAGAATAAGGGGGCAAATTTATTTTTAAAGCAATCTTTACACCATACTACAGCCTCTCAGATGAATAATCACAGTTTTCTGAAAACCAGCAGAAACTCATAAAATTAAGTCTATTCTTAGCTCTTAGCTTTGTATTTTTTCGTTTTCAAGTTTGTGAGATGTTCCATTTTAATTTTAATCATCCAAACATTAGAAGCCTGGTAAAAAGTTTAATTGAGTGTGTTGATAGTTTGTCTTTGTTTGGTTTTTTTTAATTGCATTTTATTTGTCCTGGAAGAGAAAGTTTAAACTTCTCCAACATGTACAGAAAGCTATACACCATCCTTAAAAGCCACATAAAGGCCTCTGAAAATGCTTTACTGGTTTCCTGAAGAATTAAAAATATTATTCATTGAAATATTAGTCCACCACATTTCTTGTAGGAGCCAGAAAAAAGCATGAAGCAGCAGAAAAATATAAACTACAATTTATGTGTTGATTCAAGAAAAATGAAAAAGTTAAAAATAGAATTGCTATTTGCATGTAAAAAAGTAGCAGTATCTTACTCCAGGAGACAGTGAGTGGCAGCAGATGGTACTTCTCCAGAGAGCAGAATTGCTGGTGAAGCAAATTAAGATTGTTTTGAGCGACAGACGGACAAAGAAATCCTGCAGGTTAGGGTAGCAGAGGGAGAAATGTGGCTTGCCATGGCGGTAAGGGGGACAGTGTGCCATGCAGACCTCTACACATTTGTTCTAATCTATCCTCCAGCTCCCTATTGCCATCAGTGAGTGTTATGAGGAGCCTAGTAAACTCACTCTCTTGGTTCCCATCTCAGCACACACCCAACACTCCCTGTGCACAGCACAGTTGCTTGTGCAACAGCACAGGCAGCATGTGAGGAGAGACCTCTTTCTCTGAAGGGATCACATTACAGCCTAAACCAGAGTTTCCCTATCCAGCCCTGTATTTCCTCTGCAAGATGCTTTGTATTAACGAAACCAAAGTACTGAACAGTGAAATACCCTTCCATGCTAGCACAAAAAACTCGAACAATTTATCCTAACAGAGAATGTGTTACCTGGCACATGTTGCACTGCACCTGATAAAAGCAAAGCAATCTGGGGGCAGATTCTTAGCTGCGATATGGCTGCTTTTGGCCAACATGCACTGCTGCACTTCTGGCCAATGACTGCAGTCAAGGCGAATTTTAAACAATGCCTAAATCAGGGCAGTCCTAAAGTTGTTTTATGGCTTGTGGAAGGGGACCACACAGCTGCAGGAATATAGGAAATGAAAAAGTAGGCCACTGTTAAAATCTTGGTGATTCTGAGCATGCATGAGAGTAACCACAAACTGGCTTAACCTGGAACCATCTATCTTCAGTTATCCATTTGAAGAGTCAAGGAATTTAAGATGTCTTTGGAAAGAAGAAGGAACAAACTTGATTCTTTTCTCCCAGGAACTTCATAGTGAGTACCTCAGATGATGGGACTAATGTTATTTAAAACTTACAGTGGTGGAAGTAAGAAAGCAATGGAAGCTGGCTTCCTGCCCCTTTTTATTTGCATTCCAGAAACCATTTTTGCACCATCTGTGATCCTGTGGGAATAACTATTACCTTCTGACTTTATCATAGATAAGACCACACATGTCAGAAGGCACAAAGAACGAGCTCCCTGGGGCCCTATTCCCAGATGTGGCTGAGTCTCTTCTCATGGGTAATCAGCTGATTAGCAGCTCCCCCAATTCCTGTTCCCCACATAACTGGAGGCAGTATGGAAGCAATCCTTCTCCCTATTGAGAGGGGAGCTGAAAGGGAGATTTTTATGGTCAGCTTTCTATAATACATGAATATCTTTCCACACTCCCAGAAGAGAGATAAACTGGCTGTGCAGACACTTTGCACCAGACCAGAACAACACCATAAATCAGTACCGCTTTGTCAGGGTAGGGGATGTGAACTGTAGTCCCTGGTTCAGGTGTTTCTCAGCAGCTTTCAATATATGTGTAAAGAAACTGCCTGCCTAAAGATGCATCTACAAAGCCAGACAGTTACCCACGGGAAGCAGGCACCTCTCACATCACCCTTCTTGCCCTCACAGTGCTTTGATTTTAGTACTATTGCCAAAACATCAGCTCTCTCTATATTCAGGCACAGTTTTTGCATGGAAATCTCTGTATAGCAGGCAGCTTTCTGGCTTGTTTTTCATCACAAATCTTACAGGAGAAGAGCAGCAGTTTCAAAGACTTTTATAAGGAGCCTCAGGGCTTGTTTGCCAGACTTCAATGGATATGTTGGGAGCACGGTATATGGAGGCTGAACTGCCTGACTCCCATTAACATTAATAGAGTCAGGAGGCTAAATGCCTGCGCACCATTCTGCTGACGTACCTACAGTATCTGGCAAGAAGCCTGCTGCCATTCCTACGTCCTTTTGATATGATGCTTCCCTCATCTAAATCAGGGTGGCAAACCAAAGAGGGACAGCCCAGGTTATTCCAGCTAAGACATTCTGCAAAATACAATAACCATGGAGGTTTTGCCTCAATTTTAATTAAGAAACCTCCACTTGCATATAAAAAGATATCTAACTAATTTTAAAAAAACATAGCAAACACAGATAACAAACTGCTTTATGAAGGACTATGTTAACACTTCCACAGGATTCAGAGTCCCACCAAAATTCTCGGATATTTGGATTATATGTGATCCTTGAAAATTATAGATAAAGAAAGGACTTTTTTAGGATTAAACATGAGGCAGCTGCACAGCTGAAGCAAGTAGCTAATTTAAAATTTAACCTGTATTTAAAATTTAAAAAAAGAAATTTTGATCCTTCATTCTCTGTTTATGAACACCTGCAGTCTGTATCACACACATTTTCATTGGAAACAATCTGTTAAATCTGTAAAATTATAGTGTAGTCCCATAGTATGTCACACTGTGGCAGTATCTTTGATCTCGGCCCCTGGGAAACATTTTTTTCATGTGGGCAGCAGCAGCAGCTGTAAATACAATGTTAATACTATTGGGGTATTAAATTTCCCTTTTATTTTGCTGGCTGAAGTCTAAGGGCTTATGCAGTACTATACTTGCCATATAACATGCTTTCAAGTTTCTGAAGTTTCAAGATAATCTAGTAAATGGACTATGTTAGATACTTTTACAGTGGTGCTACAAGAAAAAAAAAAACACCTCTCTGTTTCTTCAAATCTGGGAAAATATACTTCAATGATAAATCTTAATCTCTTGACATCTTGATCCTCCCCTCAGTTGCCTCACAATTCACAGCTTTTCTGCTTTAACCTTACTAGAAACAACCTGTTGGCTAAATTACTCTGTCACAACCTACAGATACCCTGTATGTTTGAGTTTTTTACATGGGTAGTCCTAGTTTAATGAAAAAGTATCTTTTTAAGACTTACGTCTGCCCCTGATTTTCATCTCATCACAACACTAAAATTCTATATCATATACTGACTTTGCCATGCACAAAACTCTGCCCTTAGCTTGCCATATAAAGCTATATAAACCTATCAATTGCCAAACACCCATTCCAGCTATACCTGAAGTCAATAGTATAAAGGTTAGATAATGCTGACTAGTGTAAAGAATAACTTTGGGCAGCCCTTATTCAGAGAGCTAAATTAATGCTGCTGTAGCCCCTACAATTTTATTCTGATGTAGTTTCTTTGCAATAATACCTATTTGTTCAAGTTCTACACTGAGTCATAAAGATGAGGCATTTACCTTCCATATACTGAGTATATATGGAAGAATATTTATCAAAACATTTAAAAAAACCAAACAGCACAAACATTTTCTTTAGGAAAAAACATACTTACACACACATTAGTAATGTAAATGCCTTTCGCCTTTTGATAACAAAAATTAAGACAAATGATTCTACCAAATGGCATGCAAACACTCTGAAGTGTCCAGATTATCTTGATTTAGCCTCTCCTATTCAATGCTTTGCATTCTGAATGAGACATAAAAGCCACAAGACCTGTTCTTCTTTGCATGCTCTGTACACGCTGCTGTCAAATGTGCATAACGACATCCGGTTTTGCTCATTTTCAAATACCACTGTAATAGCCAGTTGTGTGCATACAGTCTTTAAACACATATGTTGGGTTCTGTGCCTTAGGGAAAAATCTCATTTTATGCTATTTGATATAAGTATATTTTGGGAAAACAAGAACTAAATTCAGGGTCTAAGTCCAGAAAAAAACATGAAAGACCTCTTAGAGAAAGAAAAGCAGACAAGTACAATTGTACATCCTTTCCTCTTCAACCTGTGAGTAGCATGAGACATCCAGCTGAGATTTACAACAGCCAGGAGGCTAACGTTCATAAATTTTTTGTTAATCAGTCATCAGGTAAAACTTAAATAACCACGAGCAAGGACTAGAAGTCAGCCCTCTCCTTTTCTCAGGCAAGATCTCTAACTGCCCCAGGACACCAAAATAACATGACTATTCTGGCACAAATTCTGCACAAGCTCCTCCCCACCTCCTCCTCCATGTACTTATGGAAATAAGTACATATTCCTTTAAAATGCAGAGCTGTTTCACAGAGGAAAGCCATGTTAGAAAAGCTTTTAAGCTAGGAAGATAGGGGCGAAAGGTGGGCATAAACCCCTTCTGCCAGGCAAAGATTGAACCCAGGCTGCCCACATCACCTACTAATACTCCTGTTGGAGGAATGAATGAGGACTCCCATCACCTCCTTCTGCTGCTGTACTTCATGCACAGCCTGCACCATTAGTCATGCTAAGAGTACGCCAGCTGGATAGAGCCCCTCAGGTGAAACAGACTGAGGAATGCCTTGCTTATGAATCCAAATTCAGCTTCAATGCAAATTACAGCTGGGCCACTCCACACTAAGCTAGTCCTGGGATGCCCAGGAAAAAAGAATTTAAAGCCTTCAGGAAATACTGGGGGGGGCGTACAGTGACGGGTGGCTAAAGACAGCTGCAGGTTCACTCTGCACTCCCTGCAAACCAGTTCCACCTATGCCTTCTCCACCTGAGATGCTGGACAGCTGTGCCAGCTTGGCAACTTGCTGAAGGCTCTGGAAAATGCACAACAACTAAAGGATTCAGGTGGTTCTAAAGTTACATGGCCACTTAAGGGAGTTATAAAGGCTGCAGTTTGGGACACAGAGCCTTAAAGCAAGTATTAGGTATCTTTGTTCTTTCAGATTTGTCCTGCCTTGACTTTCTTCGGTTTTAGATGTGTGAAAATCCTGGTAAAAATAATTCAGAATTTTAGGGAAGAAAATTTCATATGACTTTAAATAACACAGAGGAAAGATTTATGCAGTTACACTGCAAAAGAGGGTGGTAAGCAAGGGAACAACCTGTCAGAAGTGAGCAAAGAATGGAAAAGGAGAAATATATGCTTTTCACAAAGAGACAGTCCAAAGAATAAACTGGCTCCATCTAAGGATTTACAGGAGAAGGCCTGAAACACTACAGAAGGCTCAGTGAAAATATTTATGTGGAATTCATCATCTAAATGGTTAGTCCCAGCATTTGCAAAGGTTTCTGAGAAAGTAAAAGATAAGATTGGTAGTGGTGCTAAGGAAGAAGTGATTCTCTACGTTAAAAAACAAACAAATCACACAAATATTTGTGTGTTATCTAAATGGTAAATTAAGGTTTTTCTTTTGACACAATTCTTAAACTGCCAGTGAGGGATTTTACGTTTAGGGCTTTTCATATAAATAATTTTTAACCTCAAACTGAGGATTTTTAAAAAATTGTTATATTTCTCATGTAATTTTGCATTCCTTCATTTTGATATACTCAGCACCAGGTTTGATATGCTATGCTCCCCCAATTAAAGTGTTTGTTTAGAAAAGAAAAGCCACTTCAGGTAGCCACAGGTATCAGGTGAAAAGAAAAAGAAAAAGCTTTGGGAGGAAAATGTGATGCAAATGCAGACAGACAGAAAGAAACAAAGAGAGAGTTGCACTGGTACAGGCTGGGGGCTGACTGGCCATCGAGCAGCTCTGCAAATAAGATCCTAGTTGACCATAAACTAAATCTGAACACGTTCTGGCAGTAATTAATGGTAGCAGTGTTTGGGGCTGTATCATAAGGAATATACACTGCAGCAAGGGAGCTATCTATTCCCTTTGATTAACACTTGTTAGACTGTATCTAGGATACTGGGTTCAGTTCTGGGCCCAAACAGGAAGAGAAGATATTGATAAAGTGGAGCAAGTTCAGTAGAGGACTGCCTGGGCTGACCTCAGGACCGACTCTGCTTTGATCAGCAGGTTGAACTAGAGACTTCCAGGGGCCATTTCCAACTTGTGTTAATCTATTATTCATTATAAATTTTTAGACTTTTCCTGGAGTACAGAAAACTGCACATTTCTGAGGAGATTTCTAATCACTATCTTCTTTAACTTCCTTTTGCTTTAGCATGAAAATCTTTAAAATTAGTTCTAAAAGTACATCCCTCAAAATAACTATTCTATTCTAGGCAAGTACTTTCATTTTATATATGTATAGATATATATTTAAATTCTGAATATTGCACTTTATTTTGAAGGCCTCTTAATAAAGTTATTGAAAACAAAACCAATCATTTTAAATTGAAATCTAGATGAACTAATGCCTAAGGATATTGTGTCATATTTAAATGTAGGAAAGTATAATTACAAGGGCTACAAGTAGGAAATAGAGCTTTTTAGATAGAGAAATGAAGACTTATTTAAGAAAAATAAAAAGAACTGCAAATGCCTGGGTGACTGAAGTTTCCTTCTTTTGTTACTATGGCTACAATAAAGAATTACCAAAGTAGAGAATTGGATTGGTACGGTATTAAAGATTTGGCATGCTAATTAGTATGCTCCTTTTATTACTCTGATAGCCCCATAATCCAGAGCCATTTCATCTAAAACACTTGGAATACTTTTCCTCATTGTTTTGCAAGTAAATGTGAACTCTATTTTTACACATTTTTCTGTATTTTTTTATAAAGACCTTTTCAATTAACATTTTTTGAAGTCTAGACTTTTCCATTTTTTAAACACTTCAGACAGCCATTTAGTATCAGCTTTCCAGTGATAGTATTTTCTTTTGAGCAAGTATATTATATAGTATGTTCCCTTTGATATAGAACCATTTATCTGGTGCCTCTATATTTTGGTGAACTGTGTGTGTGTTTAAACACAAGCTTTCTCTATCCAAAAAATATCCCCGTTAAACTGAAACACATCTAGTTTTATACCATTTTATTTACATAGATTTATCTCCTTTTTCTAACATCATAAAAATATCTTTAAAGTCAAGCTCTCTTTTGTATGCTTGAAGACTGACACACTGCATTTTGCATTCAAACACCTATTTTATGTCTTACCTTGTAATTTAATTTTTCAAGATGTACATGAACAAATAAAAACAAAAACTTGCAAAGCTGTTTACAAATCAGAACGAGAGAAAGAAATAAAATACTCTTCTTGAGCACAGTTATACATTCAAATGTCAAACCAGTTAGTGAAAAGGAATGCTAAATGGAAAAATCAAGAGGTCAGTTATTTCTATGCGTTAAGAACTGAGCTTGGACTCAGATTTTGATTCATTCTTGGCTCTGTCACAGACTTGATAAGGGACGAGGTATCTAATCTCCTTTCTGCCTGAGGCGGTAGTTCCTAAAGCTGATCTGCCTGCTGACTGCCTCAGTCCTGCCATACTCCCTGCCTCAGCTCTGACCCTGGCTGAGCCATTTCAGTATGAAAAGCTACATGAAAGGGTTTTGTTCTCCCCTCCCTGCTTTTCAGGTTAGTTTTCTATAGCCTTAAGGCACTGAAATATCCCAAAGCAAGGCTGGACAAACATTAAAGCAAGTGTGAAGAGAGGCTTGCTCTTTTGCCAGCAGACAGACATCTACTGCAACAGCCTTAAGTAAGACTTAGTTATCTCCTGCCTGGGACAGCAGCTTCACTTTCTCTGACTGTAACACTGGGTTACTGTTGGTTCCCTCTTTCTTTCCTCCCTACTTACTCTAATTTGTTACCTGTAACTTTTATTTTTTTAGCAGTGAGCTGTCTTAAGTCAGGTCTGAAAATATTTGTGGACACTTATAAGCTATACATAAAGACCAAATGCCTAAAAGCACTAGAAGAATTGATGTTAGAGAAAGAAAAATGAGGCAACGAAAGCATTTCTGTCAATTATGTGTTAAAATTAAAGGCTTCTGGGAATGTGTTTCAGCAGATCTGTAAGAGCATGATAAATATTTGAAAGCACTGGAGGACAGTTACACTCTCGCTCTTTATCATTACTATTAATAGGTATTTTAATAGATGCATTAGCAGTACAATCTGCAATAGCAAGACCAAGCAAACCACAGGGGCTTCCTTGAAAAACCTCACTGACCCAAAGACAAAACTAGGGGTCAACAATGCTTGGCCACATTTTCATCACAGTGATTTGTTTGCTGTTAAATCTGGTCTGGAAAGAATGGTCTGCTCCAGAAAAAGTTTATCCAATCCACTCTGTTTAGTATTTGAACAGACAATAACTGTATTTGCCTGTGCCTAGGTGACATCACAATATTTTCCAAAGCAAAAGGAGCAACTGAGCAAGCTATCTTCGAATGAGGTACGGGTTACAAAATTTCTGACTTCTGTAAGGGAAAGAATTCGTAGAGACTGAAATCTGAACAGAACCCTACTGGTTCACAAGGAATAATAGGACAGAAGATACTCCTATTTTTGCTTTTGCAAACTGTCTGGGGACACAAGGCAT
The DNA here is from genome assembly GCA_013400835.1 of Zapornia atra. Taxonomy (NCBI): domain Eukaryota; kingdom Metazoa; phylum Chordata; class Aves; order Gruiformes; family Rallidae; genus Zapornia; species Zapornia atra. The sequence continues at coordinate 54,022 of VZTU01014818.1, read as the reverse complement.
GAGGTAGGTAGGACAGAGGTACCAATCATGTGTATTAGCAGGATATTAGCTTTTAAATGGGGTGGATAGGTGCAATTGCCTAGAAATCCCCCAAACCTGTAGGCATGTGGGTCCATAGTAATCATGACCTGAAAATAGTTCTTAACAATGTTCTTCCACCTTGCAGAATTTCCCTGAAACATCTGGACAGCAAGGAGGCACACCTCACTAATCTGCATGGATGGACAAGACAAAGATCTGTGTGAAAGAGCAGATAGGTAATGCAGGGGACTGAGTATCTTCCAGTAAGCAACATAAGCCAGATAAGCTCCCTCACAGCAGCAGTCCTTACAAAGGCAAATGTTTTTTTCTGAAAACATGTATATTCAGATAATCTTTTTAAGTAACTTTTTCTTCAGAAGCGTATACAGGCACTTCATGTACATAAGAAGTTTCAATGACTATAGCAGGACTATTCATGTATGCTAAACTGAGCCCATCTGTAAGCCTTTGTAGAAGAAAGCTGTTGGCACATACATGAAACATACTGGTGGCAACGATCTGCTGACAATGAAGTTCTTTAAGAAACTCAGATCAGAACTGAGCATTAGGAGAGCATTTCACTGGGGAAAGGACTGGTGACCAAATGCCATACTACCCAGCTGTTACCAACAGATGGGTAGCAGTCCTGGCACACCGAGCAGCTTTTAAGATGCTACAGTGAGAACTGGGGGCAGAAAAGGGGACATGGGTAGCAAAAACATGTAAGCAAAGTGGCAGGGGAAGTTGCTATGATTTTTTTGCATAAACCACAATGACCTCATATGAGAGGGGCTTTCTTCATTCCTCCATAATTTGCTAGTAACTAGTAGACACAGAAAAAACCAACACTTGGTACCAAAGAGGTATTTGGCAACCGCTACTCTAGCATCAGTGATTCAGCATGCAGACTGAAATGTCAGCAGAGAAGGACACAAAGTAGACAACCTTGAAAATATATTCTTCCATTAATGGTTTTATGGAGCTAACAGAGCTGCAAGACTTCTGCAATGAAATGACATCCACCAAAACCCATACATATCCTTGCAAGGAACTTACAACTGACCTGATGAGTTTTGTGCCAGTGGCTACTTTGAAACTCTTCCACCTCAGTATAGGCAGATACAGAATCATTGAAGAAAACAAATATACTAGAAGAGCACTAGAACTGTGCTCCCTAGGGAGGCTGTATAACAAATCCAGGCGGATTCATTATTGTTAACATTATTATCAACAGTCTTGTGTACAGGGGACAAAGCAAAGCCTCCTTCAGAGGACAGCAAGCAAATCCAGATCTGACCATCTCTACAAAACACTGCACACCCTTCTATGAAAGTCTTGCCAACCGGTGACACTCACAATCCAAGTGCTACATTTATTACCACCGTGTGGCAACCCTGTCTCCTTTCCTTATGAAAATGAAGCAAAAATAAGTAGAGTTCTGAAAATGTCAAGAGTATCTGGATTATTTTAAGGCCCATGTAAGACTTGCCTATTAATTTTGCGTGCAAGATGCTCATGTATTACAGGGATGTGTTCCAATAAAAAACTTAAGAGTCACAGATAAACTTCATTTCAGTGACTTTGAAAATAACAATACCATCACCACCCTGACACAAATAATTCTAATAAATTTCAATGTAGAAAATAGATGTAAAAGCACAGGATTTTATGACTCACCTGATGACACATCACATCTTAAGGGAATGTGAATTATTGTTACTTCAGCAATCATTCAGTCTTAATTTGATGCTATTGTTGGGCATGAAATGGCATACAAGCACAAACATGATAATTGGTGTGTGACACTAATTACTTATATCACATATTGATGTTCTCTAGAACAAAAATTCAAGAAACTGCAGTACTGAACTTGTGCTTTCCATCTAATTTCCTGAAATGCATATAAATCTGTAAATAGAACTGTGGGGGATGTATTCACATCTAATGCCTGCTGTTCATGGTTATGAATGAGTCAGATATTCTATTAAGTCTTTGGTGTAGGTGGGATTTTCAATGTCTGGGTTGCATACTGAAATACTGCAGTCAGAAGTAGTCAGTCGTCTCTGGTATAATCACTTTGATAGGAAAAAGGCATTGGCATGGCACTGATGTATCATGTGGGCGCAGTAGAATCTAATCATAACTCAGAACTTCAAGCATTTTCACTCCTGAAGCTAGAAGCTCTCATAATTAGGTTTTTCTCTTCTCTAAATATAATTCTTCCTCAGGAGCGATAAAATAAAGTGCAAGAAGAAAGGAAAAAATCTATCATAAATTCTTATCAAATTCTGGTTTGCAAATAGTTTTCAGATCAAAGTCTGTAATAATTCCAGTCTCTTCACAACATAACTGAATGAGTACTGACTCATTTTAGGGATAAAAAGATTCCTATATTTCTCTTGTTCCATGTCATATTTCTGCATAATTTTCCATTTTAAATAGAGAAAAACATATTAGATACACGAATACATAAATAAATGTTAAATGTAAAAAAATATAAATACTAAACTCTTTATTTCATGATCACAGTTGCAATATAAACTCTTTGCATGATTTTCAGAACATTCCTTACTAAAGGAATTTCATGCTTTTGGATATGAAATTACGAGGGATACAAAGTTCTGCAAACTATTCACGTATATGCTTGCCTAAATTCTCTATTCAGCTATTAACTTACTGAATGTCTCTGAAAAATTCTGAAGTGTTCACTGGTCATATCAATTATTAATATATAATATGCATAGGTAAAATTTGTCCCTTATATTTCACTGTGATTTAGGCTTTTTCTCAGTTGCCTTAAGGTATCAATCAATCTCCTCTGTCCCCTTAAAGTCACAATTTTCTCTTCAAAATAGGCAAATGAGTAAACAGAAAGAGAATCTGACATATGCATTATTCAGCTGGCTTCCTGTATTATTCTTCCCTTTAAGTAGTTCACTAAAATATGCACTACAGCGCATATCAGGATTATAACACCTAGTCAAAGAAAATACATTTCTTAAGAACTACTTTTTCTTTCCTGAACTTTCCACTGAGACCTTTCTTCACTTGAAATATTTTGGGTTTTTGAGATTTTATATTTTTAGCCTAACTACCTATACATTTCCTAAAATATAGTCAGGTGAGCAACCAATCTTAAGAAATCTTACAGTGTAGCACTCAGACACAACAACGGCATGATACATCAATGACTCCCTTCCCTGGAGGTGTCCAAGGCCAGGTTGGATGGGGTTTTGGGGAACCTGGTCTAGTGGAGGGTGTCCCTGCCCATGGCAGGGGGGTTGGAACTAAGTGATCATTACAGTCCCTTCCAACTTGAACCCTTCTGTGATTCTATGATTCATTCTATGATTTTATGACTCACTCTCCAAAGAGACCTGGTCTTTCGTAGCTTGAAGGGTATCATTATAATATCCCTGTGTTTATTAATAAACTGAATACATTGAAACTCATGTGTGACCATCAAGCTTGAGCACATTAAATCAAGGATCTACATATTTAAGTACTGTTCCCTGAAATTTCAGGACTGTAATATTAGCAGTTGATAAAAAAGGAACCTGCAGAAATGTCCATGGAGGTACACTTGCTGGATGTTCTGCTGCTTATTATTTCTTTGCAGCGCTATCATGTTGTGCATATTACATATGATGCACTTTCATTGTTCAGTTACTATGTCTGCACACGTAAATGGGCAAGGGATGTGTGGTATGGAATGGGGGAAGGAATACTGTGTTTGCCAAGTCGAACAAATGCGAGTGCTGTTCAGTGAGCTAAAGATGGCCTGCATGTGCAGCTCACAAAATTAAATTCAGCCAACTCTCACAGCCTGGAAAGGAAGGTTTGAACAGCTCCAGTATCAGGCCAATCATCTAAACATCTAGTCCCTCTTCCATTTTCTCATATCCTAAGTGTAAAAGAACAAACGTTATTGTGGTGGTTTTGGCCCTAACCAAAAGCCAAATACCCACCAAGCCGCTCGCTCACTCCCCCCTTCAGCCGAAAAGGGGGAGAAAATAGATATTGGGAGGCTTAGGACTTGAGATAAGGACAGAGGGATCACTCTCCAATTAGTGCAATGGGCAAAACAGACGCAGCACAGAATAAAGGAAAGAAAAGGTGATTTATTACTACTTACTACAACTAATACACCCTGTGAACCGGAACGAGATAAGAAGCAGCCAGGTCTTAAAGCACCTTCCCCCCACCCCTCCCTTCTTAGCAAACTTAAAACTCATCACGGTTTTACTCCCTTCTTCCCCCCCCAACATGGGGTGAGGAGGGGCAGGGAATGGGCAGTAGGGTTCCGGTGATTCCCAACAAGCTGCTTTTCTTCCCCCAGATATTACCACTTCTACTTCCTCCCCCCAC
>VZTU01014818.1:11148-49411 GCA_013400835.1 Zapornia atra | reverse complement strand
TGGCTCAACCTTCACAGGGCATAGTTGTCTCTGCTCCCCGTCCTCGTCCATGGGCTTCGGGGGGACACCCGTTTCACCATGGACTCCACCACGAGCTGCAGGGGAAACTTTCTCTCCACATTCTTCATCCCCCCCCTCCTGCGGGCCTGGCCTTGGAGTCTGTGCAGCTTGTTACATCTTCTCACTCCCGCTCCGGTGGCAAAGTGCGCCTGCCAGCAGGTTTTTTTTTTCCTATATGTGATTCACAGAGGCGCTATGACCAGCTCTGATAGGCTTGGTCTCAAATTTGGCCTTGAATGTACCAATGTTTTCAAAACATGGGGCTTGCAGAAAGCTGTAACTGCAGCCTACAAGAGCCACTGAAGCAACAGTTACACCAAACTGCAACAGTTATATATAGCCCAGTACTCCCTGAGTCATTTCTTGGGATAATGCTAAAAGGGGAACTCTGGGAATTAAAAGCTGCAGGAAAGGACAATCCACCCCTCTCCCCTGTGTACAAGCTTAACGCTCCCACTTGTTTAACAGCCATAAAAAAACCCAATGCCAACTGAACAGAGAAGTTTACCATGAAATTCCTTAGGACAACAACTTTTTACACTATCACTCAATGTTGCATTTAGCATCAGTACCCTACCCTTGTCTTCTGATAGGGTGGTTACCACAGCCACAAACATACTTCTAGGTCCATTAAAGAACACCCAAACAGTTCCTCTGTCCTAATGTCGCCTTGTCCACCTGATCCATCTGATTCCAGGCAGATGCTTGTATTACTTCAAGGACACCAAATACAGAAGAATTAGAGCTAGGGTTTCTGTGAATTATACATCTTAAATTCAAAGTCTCTCAGCAGAAATGTCATATATAACTATATACTCATACAAGAACAATACAACCTGCGCACCTTGATCATCCTGCTAGTACTTGTGGGACACCTGGGGCTTATTTCACATTTTCTGTGAGGATTCAGGCTTTCTATTCCTTATGATGTAACTTCTCTAATCTGCTCAGGTCCAGAAACTGAAAAAGAGTCTTTGGAAATATATGAGAGAATCAAATTACTCAGTTCAGCCTCTTTCCTGTAATGCCAAGTGAAAGATTTCTTAATGTCTTCTATGATTTTCTGCAACTGCTTTCAGACAAGAAAACAGTTACATCTAACAACTGACTGATCCAAAATACAAGGGGTTAAAGCTAGACACAGGGCTAATATGTGGGAGTTGTTTTTACACATTGTGAAATCCTTTGTCAGTGAAAACCCAAGTAACCCCTTCAACAAAGTGGTACACCATGATTGACACAAGAAAGAGGGCTCACAAAATGCACCTGTTGGAATCAGAATAATAAAGTATTAGAAACATGGTTCATGTCTCACACATTTGTGAGATAGATCAAAAGGGGCTATTCAGAGAAGGATTTTGTATCTTTTTTTTTTTCCTATAAACCAACAGTAGGATTATATCAAACTGATCTTCTTTTCCAAACCAAAGCAACTTCAAGCAAATCAAGTTATACAGAAGTCCCACCCTTAATTTGATTAGGGTTTCCAGAGACTTAGACAACAAATCTCTACAGCATCATACAGATTTGCTAGCCAAAACTTAAGTGCAATACAACCGAGGCTGCACTTTCTTGTTTCTGAGCCAACCAGTTGAGAGATGGCACTCATTACTTCTCAGGCAGCAATATACAAATGTGCTCAAACTCCACCTCACATCAACTAGGGTGTCTTCTCACATCTTGCCCTAGCACTTTCATTTCCAGGTTTAAAGTGGCTCAAAACTTTCTACTCCTCATGACTCAGGCATGTGCTTAGATTTTGACAGACTGAAGACTAGGGTGTACAAAAGCATGCAGGTTCCTAAAGGCAAAATTTCAGCACTTCATTATAAGAGAGCAATCCACACAAAGGACCCTTGCTTCCTACTTGGGCAGGGGAGAGCCTGGAGAACCTGAATTTTCCACCATCCCCACTGGGTACAAAGACCCTGGGCTCAGCCTACACAGCACAGTGAGACTTGAACAGTGGCAGAGCCTCCAGTGTCTCTCTCACACGGGCCACCCCAGAATGACAAAGTGGGGCTCCAACTCCTCTGTTCTTCAGGAGGCTCAGCCTAGCAGGGCTGTGAGGTGCACAGCCTGCTTTGAGGTAAGAGTAATTTCACAAAGGTGCAAACCCAGCGCTCCCATCTTCCTAGCTAAATGACACCAGCATTGCTCCTGTGTTTAGTTTACCTTGTAGCCCATGACTTTTTATCTTTAATTGTATGGGAATATAGATTCAGCCAAACAGCACAATGCTATTGCCTACCTTTGCCCAGGAATTTAGGGCAGCACCAGAGAAGCAGGTAAGTAAGGAAGCTGAAACCATTTATTTTCAGGAAGACATGGGATCTTGGCTCTTATGAATTGGTTGAGTGACCTGGCTTTATTCAAAATAATATACCCATACCAGCATGGCCTTATTCCTAGTTAATAAGCCATATAAGTTAATAAGCCATACCTCTGGCCATATAAACTCAGATATAGGGTCACATTTATGTAGTTACACTGTTTCAAGACACAAACCAGTGGCTGCACTGACATCACATGGCTAGTTAGGTGCTAAATCAGGCCTAATTGGCTTTTTTCCACCATGCCCCATGACAAAAATGGATGGATAACATCAAGTAAGTAACACTGGGGACCTGATGCTGAATCCTTTTGTGGATTCATCTGTTTCCTACTACAAATTTGAGTCTCAAAGGACAAAAAAATAAGTGACTGGTACCATATTAACTTAGCAGACTCACTTGAATGTTCTTGAAATTTCTAATTTTCTTACAACTTAGAGAAACCACCTAGAAAATCCCTTTATATATGTTTGTTTGACAATGAGTTCAAAGCAAAACAAGGAAAGGCAGGGTGTGTGTGTGTCTGTAAGAGAGTGTCTCCTGAGGAAAGAAGATTCCAAGATTCCTGGAAACAAAAGTAACACTCTCAAAACACATGCCACTTTGAAGAAGTAATTACTGAGGAGTTTGTGTGATAGTCTAGTTATTTTTTACTTCATTTGCTTTCCAGAGACTCCATAGTCTATAAAAGGACTGGAAATTCCTATAATGAATACTATAATGGATTTATTATGCCAGCAGAATTAAGCTTGTGTCAACGCTTCCATTATAAAATCTTGTTCATAAGAGTTTGTAACTTGACTCTATAAATACTAGATGCCCCACTTTATTTCTGAATAAGTGAAAATATTGTCTCACGATATAGCATTGTTGCAGTGACATTACTGATTTTAAATGAACCACGGTCTTGGTTTAAAAAGATGAAAGAGGGAAAATAACCTTAATGCTTTATCACTAAACTGGTTATTTTTGCAACAGTGCATTTGAGGGTTTTTTTGTTTGCATCTAATTTAATACATGACCAATCGTTTTTTAAGTGAAGAAGACTAGGTTGGTTTTTTGTGGTTTGTTGGGGGTTTTTTCCCCCCAAACCAAGTCTTTTCCAACCTTAATGGTTCTATGATTCAGTTTACAGAATTCTGTTTTGATCCCCATTTGAAAAATGAGAGTCTACAATTAGTGTAGGAGATAAAGGAGAAAATAGTCCTCATGCATCTGCAGAAGCAGATTGAATGGCATAAATGGTGTGAGAGCGGATGTACCATCCTTTCTCTGTTCTAACTCATGCGCTTTTTATTCACCGCGACAACAGCAAATCTGATGCTGCACAGGAACAAAGCAATGTTCAAAGCTTTTGAGTTAATACTTGCTGGATTTACAGATTTCCTTCAGAAATCCTAACTTTGAAAGAAGAAACCAGGTGCTGTAAAAGCTATAAAGCCCATGGTGATTGGACTGGGGGTAGGGAGCACCTTTCTGGCTTTCACTGAGTGTGTAAGAGATACAGCACTGAAGGTTTCTATGTTGGAGACATTACTTTCTGTGGAATTTGCACTCTTTACCACTCATTCTTTCATTAATATGTATATGCTTTTTGTTTTCCTAAAACTACTGATGTGACAGGAATGTAGCAAAATGATAAAAATTATATATATGACACACAAGAAGACATAGTAGGAAGGCAGAGCTAATTTTATAGTAAAGGTAACATAAAACCAGAGATCTTTTTACATTAAATGAACAAAGTTTAGCTTATGAATGCACAAATAAGGAAATGCACATATACATGTAAAGAAGTACCAATTTTAAATTTGAAATATCAATATGAGCTCCCAGAGATTTTCAATAACCCAGTGCCAATTTCATGTTATATTAAAACCCAGTGTAGTTTTAGGCCTTTTTTAAATTACATCAATTTACATAATCACCAATTTAGACATATTCTTACTGATAGGTTTGTAGCTGCCAAAAGGAATATACATTGGGATTTCTTGCAATATGAGCAGTGAGAAAGAAGAAAAAAGCATTTAGAAAAACATTTGGATACTATAATATGTTTTAGGTTAGAAAGAAGCATTTGTCATCTCTATAAAGAAGTCTAAATAGTATAAAATTCTCCCAGTTATTTCAAAAACAGACCTTAAATGCAGAAATAAATACCATTAGCAAATCAAGCCAAAAATTAAAATGGCTGCTAGGGAATTATTGAATATGGATTTCTAATATATCAGATACATGGTAAAGTGGAGGAAAGACATGTGACCTAGCATTCTTCAGGATTGTGAGTGATGACCAGATGAGAAAAAAACCCCTCATTTCAATGCCATTAACATTCAAATATGCAAATAATCCAAAGACAGTAAAAAGATTTCCTTATTATCCTTCAAGCTATAGGTGTCAAGAAACAAACTGCAAGGAAGACACAACCACTGAAAGAGTGAAATCCTGGCTTTTCTTGTAATTCGTGCTCTAAAAACCACTTTTTTCTGGGCTAGACTGTCTCTAAATCAGTGTGGACACAGACAAAGCACAAATTGTGGATCTCATTGTAGTCTTTAAATGGCTCAACACTAATCCTGATGATTTGGAAATGAAGTTGCACTGATGAAGATGTGTTAAAAAACCCACCAAAACAATGATAATAACAAAGTATTAAATTTCTGGTTTAATGCATACCTGGGTTACTGTGAGAAAGCAGAAGTTTCAAAATTATGAATGCTATGTGCATCATCCCAATACTGTGGAATAATTACCTGGGTGAACCACAGTCCTCCCCTTATGTGGCAATACATGCCAAAAGTTTCTGCAATTCCATTTCTTTTTCATTCTGTTTGCCACTGGGTTAATCTACATAATATTATTCCAAACTGTCTTATAACAAATAAAGTTGTATTTTAAATTGTATTTTTGTGTTCCATATTCAGAATTCAGAGTTCCCCATAAAAAGATGGTACCATCACCTGTATCCAACAGGGTAAATTAAGAAAAGGAAAGTGACTTTATGTTAAAAGCTGAGTATTTCACAATAAATAAAAAAGTAATTTTAAAGATCTCTTGCAGTATGAATGCATCACATAATTTTCCTGTTCTTCCCACATAAAGCAATTTATTTCACTCATGGAAAACTCAGGAAAATGTACTGCACAGTATTGCTGGAGCTTCAATAAAAAGTTCAAAATGGTAGAAAATTAAATATAATGCCTCTGATTACTGAAAATCCTACAGCCACAGTAACAATGGAATCGAGCACAATAGGCTAATAGAACACCAAGGAACTTAGCACAGCAAACAGAAGACTAAACATTCAAAGTAAAGATATTCTTAATTGCACAGGGGGAGAAGGCTGTTAAGAGATGTACCTAAGCTAGTATTTAAAAAATAATACTTTCTTGCTTGCTAGACTTGAGCCTCAAAGTATTCATGTCACATAAAGGGCAAGTGCAGCAGCTCACTCCAGCTGCAGAGGTTTATGATTTGCTGAACTAAATAGTACAAGACTGGAGCTGAAGACATGCTACAAGAAACATATATTCAAACATTTTTTTTTGTTGTTGTTTAAATCTAAAAATTAGCCAGCTGCTCAAGTCACAGTAAACATATTACAGGCCTCAGCCTAATATTTTATGAACACTGTATGTTTTAGGCAAATGCTCGGTCTCATGAAGTCTCCCTCAGCCATTTGCAACAACAACCAGCTCTTGTGATTACACTCTTGAGTGACTTTTCAGAAAACAGCAGATAGCCTCTCCAAATCCCTGATCCACCTTGCAATGTTTTCTTCTATGCTTTGCAGATAATAGGCAAAACACAACATAAAATGGGAACAGTTGGAGCATTTGGTTCATTGAATTTAAACGCAATGCATGTCTGTCTAATCTCTTAAATGAACATTCCACAGGCAGCTTGAATCTGCTACAAAAGCTGTTCACTTTTTCCCTGCTGCAGTTGAGATACCCAGCACACAGCTTCCCAAGGAAAAAAAATACGTTGGACAAGTCTCCAAGAATTAAAGTTTACCCTCTCCAAAGTAAATCTGCTTGCACAGGACAAAATGCTTCCACTCAGAGACTGTGAAAGCTTTATTCCTATAGGCATCATGAACCCTCTCTACCTTCTCTTCCATAACAGCATAAGTGATAAGACCTGTGGATCACACAGCATACATATAACTATGATTCAAATGATAAATTTTGTCTATAATCCCACTATATAATAACAGAGCCAGAAGCTTGTATCACATGACAAAATGGAGCATTTTCAAGGAGACAGGTGGTAGTATATCCCACTACTGCATTTCTTTAAGGTGGAAATAGCCATCCACTGCTTCATGGATGGAGTGGCATTTGCAGGCTGCAGTCTTCCCCTTTGCACTTTTTTTCCCCCCAGTCCAGACTCACTACCCAATGTCTCTGAGCCACAAGTTTGCCTTCAACTCCAAAAGTACTTGCCTTCCTGACAGGCCTTTGAACATTTCCTCCTCCCCACCCCACTCCCCCCAGGAAGCACACTACAGCCTAGCTCCAACAAAGCCCTGCCTTTGTTTCACTGTCTCAAGAGTTCAGTCTCTCTATATCTAAGCTCACAATTGCCAACAGCAGGTCATGGTTGACAGGCACTCTGCATTGCCCACTCTTCCTTTTGCACTCTCTTTACACTGACTGAAAACAACCGGGTTTTAGCAACTGAGCAAATTACCAATGGGCAAATTATTATCCATCAACTGAGTTATAGCAGACCCTGGATGCACTTGTAGCTAGCACCAATGCAAAATGGAATGCACTAGGCTCAAGCCACCATTATGCTGAGGCATACCACTACTAACTGCAGCTCAGACCAAGGATGGCAGAACGGCCAAGACAGGAAAACATACAATGAAAAGAACAGGACAGGAAAATATTCTGACAAAACTTTCTACGTTTATAATTTAACAAAGCAATGATGATCAGAGAGAATTGTGACAGCTGAGTTTCCTTCTACAGCCTGAGAGAAGCCATACCTCACAACACGCTGAAGATCTCTCACAGTACAGTGTATTCTCTGCCAAGATCCATTCCACCCATGAGGGCACACCCAGGCAAAGCTGGTCAGGAGTGCTCACAGTGCACAGGTGAGTCCCCTTAAACCTGGCAGAGCCAAGGCACCCATTAACAGGAAGGTCTCCGTGCTAGTTTTTAGCCTCTTACACTGCCAGGCAGCCTCAAAGCCAGGTGAAACTCTGCTTGTCTGCCTGCAATTGAGAGACACACCTGAGCCCTTCAGAGCTCCTCAATCAATGGATGCCATCAGTTCCCAAACATGGGTATCTTCTTTTGTAAACACCATCTTTTGCCTTATGCTTAGTTCCTTCAGTCTTCCCACATCTGGGTCCCTTTTCAAAGGTATGTTCCTGCCCTCATTTTCCTTTTGTTCAAAAGGGGGATGTTCAAAGACACTAATACAGCTAGCCCACTGGCTCCCAAGAGGTGCTAGATGCTTGCCTTAAATTTATGTCCTGAAAACCAGTTCCTCTGGCTCTTTCATTTTTCATCTGTAGAAGTTTTGAGATTTTCATTTGCATAAGCTAACTACTCTTTCCCTCTTACTGATTCTATTGCTTAACTACACTGACACTGATCTGAAACATCCAAAAAGCCTGAGTTTTTCTACTTTCTAGGGCTCATTAGCACAGCTTGAAGGCAGGGAGAAAATGCACAGGCATTTTCAGGCAGTCCAGACTCACTACTTGTATTGCAGAAAGACACATACAAAAAGAATATATGAATGTGAATAAAGCTAAATATTAGATTATACAATCCTTATTTTAATCTTCTTACTTTTTCCTATGAGGGGGAAGGTAATTTAAGAGACAAAATAATCCTAGTTGAGGAATGGGAGTCCCCTTTCTGCCAGTTGGGAATGATTTCTCTAGCCATTTTCCTGAAATGTAAAAAAAAATCTGTGCCTGGCCTCTTCTTTTGCATTTAAATAAGAGTGCTTTCGTGACCTCACTGCTTAACACTGTCCCACAGGTCACAGAGAAGAAATTTTTCACTGCAGCCATCACTTAAAGCAACCTTCAAGGAGACTACAAGGGCAACCAAAATTCTACAGTCCGTTAAGACTGCTTAAAATAAGTGAAAACTAAGCTATTAGATTTATAGCAATGATTTTTACCCCACCACACAAAGTGGTTTGACATAATTGAGTATGGTTAGTACAGCAGTGCTATGTTAATGCAGGTACTTTATAGAGTAAATTATTTATACAGAGGATCTCGTTCACTGCTTTCAGACTGGAAAGAATGCTGCCCATACAGATTTAAATGCCACCCTGGAGCATGGCTAAGGGGAACTGCTGCACTGCTTAAATAAATATTTGTTGTTTCACATTCCCATGGGGCAAGAAGTATTAGGATAGTTTAACTAGCTCTTCATTCCATTTTTTCCAGGAAGAGGCTAAAATAATGTCATTTGCCTTTACATATTTTCTCAAAAAGACTAACAAGAACCAATCAGGCTTTAAAGTGGATCCTTTCCACAGAGAATTCCCAAGGATACTGGTCCCCAACGCTGCACCCTCTGGGTATTTACATACTGGCCTGTGAGCTGGTGGTTATCATTGTCCTGTGTGCCACCGTTCCTGGCATCGCTGTCTCTGGACAGCATGCCATGAATTTGCTCTGATGTAATTTCCTAAATGATTAGCAACTCCTGGTCTCTGTTTGCACTCATGAGGTAGCTTTTGTCAGGGGGGAAAAAAACATTAACAAGTTTGAAAGAAAAATGGCTATGTTCTTATGCTCCATGTAAAGCAAAACTGAAATGCAGAAAGACTATTAGGTAAGCTATTTGGTAAGAGTTCAAAGGCTATCACTTAAACAAGAAACTTGATCTTACTTGAAAAATAAAGGTGTGATTTCACACAGGATATTGGCCTAGATATAGGCCTTTGCCTACCACACAACATATGATTGTTTCACATCGTTATCTTCAGTTTTTAACTTGAAAGTAATGATTAACAAAGGTGATATGAACCTTTAGAAGCCTACTCTGGGAGAAACTGAAGTAAAAGAATCTGTCATCTATCAGATTGTAAACATTATGAGACAATTTGACACTTTGGTATCCTTTATGGCATAAGGAAACACATTAAATCTTAGTTCTATGATATTTTGAATATCTCAGTGTTAAAATGAAGATTTAATGTTGGTAGAAACTGTATGTGTGCTACTCACAGAATGGCTGAGTTTGGAAGGGATCACTGGAAATTTTTTGGTCAAACCCCCCTGCTCAAGCTGGGCCACCTTAAGCCAGATTTTCCTAGGGCCATTTCCATAGAGCTTTTGAATATTTGCAAGGAGGGACACTCCACAATCTCTCTGGAAAACCCATTCCAGTGCTTATTCACCCTCACAGTAAGAAAGTATTGCCCTGTGTTCTGAGGGAACCTCCTGCTTTTCAGTTCGTGCCTATTATCACCCATCCTGTTACTAGGCACCACTGAAAAGGGCCTGTCTCCACCCTCTTTGCTTTTCAGGTGTTTGTATATGTTGATGAGATCTTCCTTAACCTTTTTCTTCTCCATGCTGAAGAGTCCAGCTCTCCCAGCCTCTCCTCATATGAGAGATTTTCCTATTGCTTGATCAACTTAGTGGACATTTGCTGCACTCACTCTAGCATATTCATGTCTCCCTTGTCCTGGGAAGCCCAGAACTGGACACAGTACTCCAGGTGTGGCCACAACAATGCTGAGTAGAGAGAAAGGCTTACCTCCCTCAACCTGCTGACAACAGTCCTCCTACTGCAACCCAGGACACAATTCGCCGCCTTTGCTGCAGCTAGACAATGCTGGTTCATATTCAATTTCGTCTACCAGGACCACCAGGTCCTTTTCTGACAAGCTGCTTTCCACCTGGGTGGCCCCCAGTAGGTAATAGTGCCTAGGGTTGTTTCTCCTCAGGTGCAGGACTTCGTACTTCACCTGGTCAAACTGCATGAGGTTCCTGCAAGCCCATTTCTCCATCCTGACAAGGTCCCTCTGGATGGCAGTACAACACTCTGGTATATCAACTACTCCTCCCACTTTTGTGTCATCAGCAAACTTGCTGAGGGTACACTCACTCTTCCCCAACATCCAGATCATCAATGAAGACGTTGAACAGGATTGGACCCACTACTGACCCTGGGGGTACACCACTAATTACCGAACTCCAAGTAGTTCATTCCCTCCGGACTTGACTGTTCACCCAGTTTTCAATCTACTTCCCTGTCTGCTCTACATCAGCATCTCTAATTCAGCTGATAGCTTAGTTTCACAAACTGCATGGAATAAATCCTTATTTTTACAAGTAGAAAAAGAGCTACATTATTTGGCACTAGAGTGCCACACTGCTGAAATCTGGAAATGCAAAATTGCCAAGATGACTGAAAGGAATTCCTCACAGCCACAGATTTCCATTGTGGTTTAGGCCATAATTTTGTCTTTTTTCACTTGAGATGTTAGCAACTCATTTCTGTTTAGAGATGGCTACACTTTAAAGTTTGCATTTAATACTTCTTGAATTATTGTTATTAATTATAAAACCAGAATCAGCTTCAAAATTTTTAGTGTATTTGAAACTGATGAAAATGTGCAAAATGTATGAGAAAATATTGCCTAACCTGACTACTGCCTTAGGAATAATAAAATACACAGAAAGAAAGCATATATAGGACATTAACAATGCTTTGTAAAACTAACCTAATGACACAATAATAATTTCTCTGCTAGGTATGGCCTGTGCTGAATTGCATCTCTCTGGTCACATCATACAGAAGACACATCCACTTATTTAAATGTGCTGTGTTTTACATCCGCTGACGATGATGTTAAGGCCTGTAATTCAAACTTGGGCTAAGAGAGTCCCAAACTACTGATTTGTGGAATGTGGAGAGCATACTGTACTAGTACCCTTTCATAATCATCAACCACGAATAGAGACAAGAACTCTGAACTAGATGAGCATCTGGTCTAAAGGAACATGGACTTTTATCTTGTTTTAATACTCACATTGCCCCAATTCTCCATAATAATAACCAGTTTTCTAATTGGAAGCCAGTCTACAGCCAGGGACCACATGCAGATCATCTCTCACAGACTGTTACCCAAAGAACCAAATACCATAACACAGTGAAGAAAGGATGCCTCTCACCCTGATCTTACAACCAAGAGGTGATTGCTTCTGCCTATATAAAAATTTTGAGCTTAACTTCTGAGATTTAACTACACAGTATGACATGGAATGAGACTGTTACGGTTTACTGAATGAATCAGAGTTCTAGTTGCTTATGCCTCTGGATAAAAGTGCTTTCTTACAGCTCAGATCTGCATTGTCTTTCAACACTTATCTTCAGCATGAGACATGAAAAGTAACTAAGTGGGTCACTGGTGAGTAAAGTTATATTTGAGGCTTTGCACATGGGCCACATACTTTCTAGAGAACTGTGGTGGAATTTTGCACCTTTAAATTCCATATGCCCTTCAGCAATCCAGTGCCTGCTGTGGCTTCACTATAACACAAAGTGCCCAAAACTGCCAATTTCTGACTATAACATCCTTACTGTAGCTATGTCAAAAGTCTGCTTAGCATCTTTAAGGAGCCATGCAAACATGATATATGGTACATATGTCACCTAGTTTTCCTCAATGAAGAGTACATTAGTCACAATAAAAGAGATGGCACCCTGAAGACAGAAAGAATCAACGTGTGCAAGCTCTTAATACCTGAGGACAAAGAGTTATGTGTTTGGTTTTACTGTTTTTGAAGGAAATTACTAGACTTATGACAAAGGGATACACAATGAAAAGCAATCTGTAAGAGTGAAAAACAGTCCCTCCTCTGAAATTGCGGAAAAACTTGAAAAGAGCAAAATTAAAGCTTAGACCTGTTTTTTCTTCCCATCAGTCTCTAAATCACGCCTTATAAACAAAGTGGTGCAGTTAATTTTACAGTCTTTCAGTTCAGAAAGCTACTAATGTTAATGACTACTGCAAGATGCTGTTCTTCAGAAAAGAATCCTAAACTTCATGCCATGGCCTTCACTGGCCTTCTCGCTTAAGTGACATTCCTGTAGATGCTGAGATCCCAAGGCAAACCCCATGGATATGACTGAAGCTGGACAAAGTGAGACAGATAAACAAGTTTTCTTGCCAACCTATACAGTGAAAGAAAAGCAAGTTTACCAAGAGAGATGTGGTTCGTCAGTCTGAACAGGACACCTGAACCAAGCTGGCTCCGATCTTTACTCAGCCCTGAAGAACGTGAGGAAAGCAGAAGAGGCTTCAGTTCAACTGGCTTTTTATGTCCCTAGGCCAAGTAAAAGCTGGCCGAATCAGCTGTATTGAAAATAATTCCAGAACTTCTTGAGACTTTTTGAGAAAGAGATGTTTTGCTCAGAAAACAGGCTTGTAAATGGGATATTCCCACCGATTAACTTTATGTATCTAACAGAGCTGCCTCAACTGGGAGAGCCAGATTTTGCCTCTATGCTTGAAGACAGATGAGCTCTATTAAGACTGACACAGAGGAAGATTCAGAGCAGGAATCTAGCTTACATGCTCTGAATCACTCTTTCAAAAAAATTTTCAACCACCTAGGAGAGTTCCAGTGAGGCAATGGCAAACTGTCTTGCCTAAAAAACTTTGTCCAATTTATGCTGAAAAGAAGTGGCTATATTTTTACTCTGTGATTTTGGCAAGCAAACACAGAAAAACACTGGGTTTAAAAGGTATGTGAATATACTTTGAAAGGCAAGTTGTCTGATAAAGTATGCATGCAAAACTGCTATGAAGAGCAAACTTACTCAAATTAATTTAAATATCATATCACATCACGAGCAGTATCAGAAAAGTTGGTCTACTTAGCTTTGCAGCTTGGTTTGAATTAAAATCTTGCAATCATGATTCTTTTAGCATCTCTGCATGAGGTTTTATGAGAGAGCTTTTAACAGTAGCACTACTACTGTACCTACAGAAGTCAAACAGATGATAAATGTTTCTAATTTTTATTTCCAGGGTTTGGTGCAATCAAAATGAGACTGTTTAAGTAACGAGTACTTGAATTGTAAATTTATGAGTTTCAACACAGTCCTCCATTAGAAACAGGATAACAGATTACATTAACTGATGCAGGAGCTACTAAATAAGGTAGCTTTGTACCTGTGTCTTTCCCCTCCACACACTCTGTTGTATCACCCACATTTTTTTTCCCTCCTCTTCTACTAAAAAGCAGCTGTGAGCTTCTACAACAAGGCAGACAAAGAACAAGGAAACTTAAAAGAATTTAAGAGCCAACAGATTTGCCGTTAACGCCCTGGTGACTAAAAGTTTTGGTGCTGCTCCACTCCCATGCCGGCCACGGCTGACAGGAGGGTTCCAAGAATGTGAATATCTACAGAATCCATAAAAACAAGGCTCACCATCAGTCAGCAGATCCCCACCTATTCCTCTGGGGGGAATAATTACTTTTAGCTGAAGCCATTTATTGGGAATAAGATAAAACTTACAAAATGCAGCCTACGCTACTTGGACTTTGACTGTTTACAGGAGCTACTTTATTCCACTCAGTTGTTTCCACTGCTTAGGCCCATCGAAACAGTCATTTTCCTCTGCATTCCCAAACACTGGTCCTTACATTAATGCAGCCCAGCAACTCATGGCTTAAAAGAGACAGCAACAATTGGAAAAACATTTTCACAATGATGTAAGATCAAAGCTTGCAACTTCTATTCCACATTGAAAATTATGGGCTTTTTACCACTGTTGTTGATCTTTTTCTGTACATATGGGCGGCATCCTAGACATTCAGCTGCAATGACCTGCAACTGTAAAAGGCATCAGTTTCTTGTTAGTAATTCATGATTAATATCTTCAGTTAGTTTTTACCACCCGTTTTTCTTAGATACAACGGAACATTAATACCAGTAACAGAACAAGCTCCTCAGAGGAGCACTTCCTGAAGGCTGTGTGTAGCTGTGGGTATAACAGGCCTCGGCTCATCTCCAGGCTACAAGGCGTTAAGGTTCCTCAGGAACACGTGACTGAAAATCTTCATCTTTGAATATTTTCTTACCCAGAGGGACAAATTAAAACCTCTCAATAGAGGAATTTTAAGCAAATCAGAGTTAGGCAGTTGTTTCTATAAATATAGTGTGAAATAATCCCTTTATGCTAAAACTTTATGTACCATAATTAGTACATTTCTTACATTCAATTCTGAAGTTTCATATCAAGTATATTTTTCAAAGTTTAGGACCAAATACTGGCAATGTTCAAGGCATCCTGAATAAACCCAGAGCCACGTGGGTCCCTGTTTCATGCCTGCACTGCCCACTGAGGCCAACCTTTCCCGTGGGGCTGACAAAAACTCCCAAGGGAGGAAGGCCTCAGGCAGCCTCCCTGTGGGGGAGCTGTCACTAAATTAGGAAACCGTGGTCATCAGCACCATTTCTCTCTTGCCTTTTTCAGCAGCCCTGGCCTGTCCTGACCCACCTGTACCCTCTCACCTGCCTTAGCCTCCTCCCACATATTTTACTTCACCTCATCCTTTCCTGCCAAGAGGAGGCCACCAGTGATATAATGTTGTGTGACAGCAGCTCCCCTGCGCTGTCAGAAGGACGTCTTCAAAACATTTTTAGACTTTTCTGGGTGCAGAGACCATGGCAAACTTGGCAAGATCCCCAGACCAAGCCTGTGCACCCAGGAAGGACACAGTACATGTGCGTCCCATCACATCAACAGCAGAAGTGACCCACTGCCGGGGGTAGGTGTTCCACCCCATGGGACAAAGGATGTAGCACAAAGCAGGAAAATTTCACCTTTCATTGCTTCTCTTGGTATCTTCCATCCTTTAAAATAATTGATCCCATCCATGGTCATTAAGATAGGGAAGAGGTGGAGTGCTAAATCCCCTGAACACCTGAAGGGAGGTGGAAAAACAAAGTTGGGCAGTAATAATGAGAAGACACAGCTTTAGCGTGGAACCCAGGAGGAGGGAATGAGCTTAATGCTTGGCAAGAGGATGCCAAACAGGGAGGGACGGTGATTTTGGATCAAATGAGAGACAGCACTGTGAAGGAGGATTTAAAGAGAAAAGGGATGATTTCAAATGCAGGTCTATAGCAAGCAATTGGGAAGGAAGCTGGTGCAAGAAATTAGCAAGGAAGAAAGTGAGCTAAAGCCAGAGGGGGTCAACAGAAGTAATACTTGTGACTTTGGGAAACCATTATGCTCTATACTCTGTATGGTTCCAGAAACTCCCCGTTCTTCTGCTACCAACAAATAGCTATACCAAAATGTGTGCCATGCCTTCTTTCACTTCAGCAAGTCTACAGAGAGGATGAGACCTGCTGCATTTCCTACAGCTGAAATTTCTGTAACAGAATTATATGTTTCAATTCTTCTGCGGAATAATGATGCCAAAGACTATGGTTTTTGCTTTTATCTCAACTTGCTTTTCAATAGCTCTTTAAATCACACAAAAAAGGACAATATTAAGGCAAAAAACTCCCCAATGTCCCTGCAGAACACTCTTTATGCTGGTTGAAGACTCAAAATTCAAGTAAACCAGGTTATTTGTGTGAATATAATTCTGCATTCTGATACAAGGTTAATGTTTAGATTGAATATGCCACATTTACACCAGAGATTGAGAATGGACAAAAGAGAACAGATATAACAGAATCAGAAGCCACCTCAGAATTTTCCAGAACTGATGTCAGAAAGTCATACCAAGTTGCAAAAACCTTCACATTTTAATCAGAATTCATTTTCATGATGGAAACTATAAGAGAAGACATTATTTCAATTTGATGGCTTCACATCCACACAATTTTGGACATTTCGAATGCTTATATATATAGCATCACATTCTTTCTTTTCCCTTCTTGTGGATTTACAGAATTGATAAAGCAAGTGGGAGTCTTGCTAACAGAAGACTTTTGTTTTCATAACTGACTTTCAAAATGGTAAGTAGAAAGTCACCCTCTACCTTTTCCTGTTATCCTATATTGAACAGACACAAAGATGCAACCACACAGAAACATTTATTCTCCCAAAATTAGCATTATTACTTTATTTGGTGATTCATTACAATCTGCAAATCCAAAAATAATAAAAAAAAAACAACTAGACATACTGTTAAAGCATTTTACAAGCAAAATACTTTACTGTTTCCTTTTCAAATTGCATGTGGTGGGATAAGTGTATTGGTTAAAGGATATAATGTACAGAAGAACAAAACCATAGTTCATCAAACTGTACTTAAGAGTGTTATGATCCTGTGAGTGAACAGTACTTAAGCAGCTATAACTGTCAATGGAAAACCATACACTTCAACATTACCAAGGCTGCCTTCCCATGATCATGATGCATCACGAAGGCTGCAAGCCACTGGTCTTCTTTTACTTTGTAGATCATCCTACTTTAAAGAAATTAAAGAGTTAAACAAGCCAGAATGCAGCTATCTATGCTCATTTCTTTTCTACCTGAACAAAGGCTAGTATGGAGAGAGGAAACTTTCAGTCAGCATCTGAAACCATTTATCGTCACGTCTGTCTCTCATGCTTTCAGTATCACGGAGCTAGCAAGCTTAGAGCTTCATCCACACATCATCTCTGTTTATCTGTTCATCCAGGTAAAAAAAATGTATTTTTTTTCACTGTGTAGGAACAAACTGCAAAGAGATCATGCTCCTTTCCCTTTGTAACATCTCAGTTCCTCCAGCTTTATAAATCTGGCTTTGAAGTCTCACAAAACTAAAAAATAGTTGATCTAGGTTGTAATAAAAAAAGAATATTAAATACCTTTGGTAAAAATAGATATATTTAACAAGTTTAGAAAAGCAAATAGTTATATTGTCAAAAGGAGAGTATAAAAATGTACACGATAAAAAATAACAAAGAAACAAAAATTCATCAGGCATAGTAGTAAGAATAAAGGCGCTGTTCTTGTCAATGTTTGCTTCCTTAGCTCACGTTATTGTCCAGTCTTCTTTCTAAAAGGCAGGAGCTCTACTAGAGCATACGGAAAAATTGAGTCCTTCCTACCAGCATTAGACAAGTTTAATCCAGAACAAGACAGTCTGTTTCACCCCAAGTTTATACAACAGAGAATACTTCCATTTAGCGTACATAGGAGTAGTTGAACACAGAAAGAGATTTCAGGTGTTTTCAACCAGAGGCCAGATGTACTGGAGCTGTAGAAATGAGACAGCCAGCAGGATCAAGTCTCCATGATGTGAGCCTTCTAACTTTAGTTTTACTCCTAAATCCATGTATTGTCAAGAAAATTGTGGGGGACAAAAACAATACATATATTTTAAATCCCTTATTGATGCCTTTCTCCCATCCTTTCACTGGGCCTCCAAACAGAGCTGTCACACAAAATATAATCCCAGTTTCGCTTCTCCTCTTTTTAGAGCTCACTGTAAATCTTGAAGATGGAAGATCCCCGAAGCAAACAACTGAGATTACAGAAGGAGATAATGCACAAGCCCCATAACAGAATCAGCCATTGATTGAATGTGCTTTGAAAGAAAACAGCACAATTAAATCATGTTTATCCTTCAGTATTCCCTTTGCACACACAGTCACACTCCTCGTGGTGTTCCAAGGGTACGTCTGTCAATGATTTATGCAAGCCCCGGACGCCAATCCTTGGCTTCAGCTGAAGAACCTGAAGGAGAAGCAGCCAAGCATCAAGAGAAGAGTAAGTGCTTTATCACACACCTAGACTATGAGTTAGATTGCACTGGAAACACATGGGATGGCACAAAGCATCTTACAAGGAATAGGATTTTCTCTGCTGAATTTCTTAATTTATACTACCCACTTCTTGTTATTTTTGCCTTTACCTTAAGCTCTTTACAAAATTGATTAAAAAATATTGAACAAATACTTGCTTTTAGCAAAGAAGAGAGTCTTGCAGTTTCATATTCCTACTGAATTTTACTTAGAGGCTAACAGTACAGTTAACCCAATTGAATTATTAGATAATTCTGTAATAAATAATTTTAGCTATAGATTGGAAATGGATGGGTATCTGTTCCTTCATAAAGTTTGCATCTGCTACTAGAGAAAGGTGAACAAGGAGGTATGGTAGTGATGTGTGTGAACTGCACCAGTAAACAAATACCTCAGGAATGACTTAATGGTTCCACAGAAAAGATATTACTTTTTTTCTATAACACCTCATCAAAAGGAGAAAAAGTATTTAAGTGCAATATATGAATTTTCAAAATATGAATATTGGTGCACTGCTATAATAAAAATAAAACCCTTAATTGGCTTTCAATATTTCCAAACATGCAGGTGTAAAAAAAGTGCATACCTCATGGTATTTTTTGGTGACTTTTGTTGGTACACACTGGCACTCATTACAACTCTGATGACAACATGCACAGTTTCCACCACAGCGTTTAACCAGAAGACACAATGGCCAGAAGATGGTGTCAGTTCGCTTCAGCTCCTCCCTCAGTGACACTGAGAAGTTGCGAGGAGTGCAACTGTACAGCCGCACCTCCTCCTTTAGGAGGTTGAGATCCACCACTGCAAAAAGACAAACAAACTGGTGCTTTTCTGACTCTTAATGATTCACAATCCAACTTCATTGCTAGCAAAACAACTTCTCACATGCAGAACCCTTGAGGAAAGTTCATTTTTGTGCAGGGGGGAAAGGTTCAGCACACAAGTTTAATACTGTAGTTATATGGATATCATGAAACCTAAATGGAATGACTATTGTATTGCATAATTCACCAGTCATCATGTAACGCTGGAAGAGTTGGTTCAAATTAAACAAAGCAAGCTTTAGCTACTATGTTCCAATAATTTTTTAATCAAATCAACCCTAATGAAGTTCCCTTTTCTAACACTCATATTTTGAGCTCTAGTGTTGCTATTCTATATTAATTTTGGATTGGAGCAACACACACAGCAATTAAGAGCCCTGAAAACCTCCCAACATATTTTTAATTTGTTTGCATAATGCTTTCTAACTTCTTCCCTGATACAATTTCAAATTATTGCTTCTTTGCAAGGGTGATGTAAGTACAAGAAAGAATAAAACCATTTATATAAAGAAAGAAAGAAACCATTTTATATAATGGGAAATCACTTACATGGACTAAGAACTTCAAGAAGTTATGTCATTATCAGTGAATACTGTACAGACAACAAATAAGTGCACAGTATGTGTATCTATATAACTATTAGTAAGTTCCACTTTTCCCCTCCTCCTAAATTAATACATCTATTAATTTCATGAAAAGCAATGTAATTTTTTTTTTTTTTTTTTTCAAAAAAGCCAGGCTATAATCATCACAATCTGCCATCTTTTGTCTGAACTGTTTGTCTCCAAACCCACCACCATTAAGGAACAGAATTATGTCCAAGTCACAGGGGTAAGAAGGAAAAAAAAAAAAAAAAAAAGGAAGAAGAAAACCCTATGATAATATGGCTACTGAGATGACTGAAATAAGTCTTGAACTAAGCAGCAATGTGCTTTAAACCAATTGGTTTTGAACTAAATCAAGAAGAAACTAAGATGAAAAAAAAACCCAACCCATGCCACTGCATTAATATTACTTGACAAATACTTTATAGTGTTTGCTAGCAGTTAATAAATAAAAAGATACAAAATAAAGCAAAAATATGTTCCTGATCCAAATCATCCTCTATAGAAATATCTTTTTTTCCCTGACTATGTCTTTACATACTGACTACGTAAAGAGACTCTAGAGGTCACAAAGGAGAACTTCAGCCTATCAAGGCTTCTCAACTCTACTTAAACACGTAAGAAATAAAAAGAATTCAGAAACTGCATTTCTGTAGTAGAAATGCTCACTGGCACTGTCACAGGAGCAGATCTTTGGGCAGAAATTTAATTCCATGTTTCTTCAAACATTTCTTTTCCAGACCATGCCCATATATTGGTGTCCATAAGTAAGGGTTTATTATTGTGAAAGGTCAGTTAAACAGACTGAAGCCTTTTCTCTGCTTGCACTTACAGTGCATGCCAAGCTGGGGCACTTCATTCCATCACTATCAGCTTAACATAGGCTCCTAAATAAACAATCTGATTTTTAAAAGCTAGGAGTGTGTAATAACCCCAATAAAGTTACTGATAGGACGCCAGCCTGCCTCCCACACTGCAAGAGCATTCCTTGGAGAAAGTCGAGAAGGGAGCAGGGGAAGAGAGACAAAACTTCCGGGGGAGAGATTCATTGTGAGAAATTAGAAATGATTTAAGCTCTTCTGATCAGCTAATAGCTCTGGGCTGAGTCATTTAGAAGGGGGACATGTCTATCTCCATTAATCAAGGACTGTGGATAGGAACAGAGTACTTCTTTCTCCTGTTATGTTTGAAAACATAGTAAGTGAACTGTCTGAGGATAAAAAGCCTAAAGCACACTAAGAGAAATGTTAGTTTCTACTAATACTTTCTACTGGTAGATTTCGACAGAGACCAACATGCTTGGTACAGTGAATTTCAAGAAGCTAAACTTATGCATCCTAACACAATTTCTGCTCAGCCTTTCACCAGCAGAAACTGAAAACAGAAGCTGGGCACTGATGCCTCTTCCAGCAAACCCACCGATCAGTGGGAGAGAGATGCCTGCGTGGCATTGCGCTTCTCCGTTACGTCCTGCCTGCTGCCAGCAGCAGAGGAACATACCCGTTTCCCAGTACTAACTGTAGTTATGACAGAGAGAAAAGTGCAGTGGACTAACATGAGCAGTAAGTGTATTATACACTTTGTCACAAAATTGAAATGAATTTGAACTGAACCCCTCAAGACTTGCAAGACCCAAATTTAAAAAAGGTCCTGCAGAAGAACATGCAATCGGCTCTTGGCAGGTATCTTTTTAGTGTGCCTTACTGTTACAACAGGCATCAGGAGACATGAAAAATGTCATGTTTGGTTTCCATGCTTTACAATGTACTAAGGTATATTGCTATTATACCTCACAATGAACCCTTGCCCTACCTTATGTAATTCAATTTCATTAAAAGGTCTGTGGCAAATTTATCTAGTGCTTATATAATCACTTCTTTGAAGTGTGTGAATGAAGCTGTTATTTTTTCAAAGAGTATCTGTCTGTCCAAAATTTATTTTAACACACTGTGGGCACAAAGTTAGATGAGAGAATGTATATATTCCCTTAAAAGTGTTTACTTAACCACAATAAAAGGTTATGTGGATTTCCCAAGTGCACTGAGTTACAGTACCTGTTATAATGTGAACATTTAAACACTCCTTCAACTTGGCTTCCACTCATGTATCATCTTTGACACAACAGTCAAAGTTCTTTTGTCTAGCACTAGCTCAGGAGGAATGGAAGGATCTGCAGTAGCACATGAATAGGAAACACTAAAATAAAAATAAGGGGAGAAGGAAAAAAAGGGAGAAAAAATGTAGATGCAGGTAGGTCTACAGTAAAGTCTGTTTTGAAAGTCTGCTGCCTTCACTGGCATACACAACTGAAGTAATACATGTTTACACCAGCCTGATTCTGCAATTGTCAATGCAACTTTCCAGCATCTTCTGGGACATTGATCGAGCACCACAGAGAACCCTCTCTCCTAAACCAGGAAAAATTCTTGTTGGGGCATTTGTGTGTGGACACAGATAGCAGCCGGATCGTTTTCATTCCTAAGCACCTTGGAGATGTTCCTGGAAGTGCAAGTTTCTTACTGAATCCTACAATAGGACAGGGCTGTTACAAAACCCCAAATGAGGAGCTTTGGAAAAAAAAAAAAAAAAAGAAAAGGTCACAACTCTACAAGAATATCAACTACTAAGGACTGTGGTTGGATTGTGAGTCTTCCTAGGCAGACTTCAGAGTACGGTCTAAAGATTACACATAGATTTCTGTGGGAAGTGATGGGATCTTTTTTTGCACAGCAAAATAAGTTTTATTATTAAGTATGTTTAATATTATAAAGGAATTTAGGACTATATTTAGACATCAAAGCCTCTGAATTTTGTGTTTCTTTTTTCCTGCCTAAAAGTTTTTGGAAGCATTTTGTCCAGAGAAAACATCAGACACAGAAGTTCTGTGGAATTATGTTGTCTAAATATAGTCTTTTTCATATGAATTATTAAGTAGGAGTAGAGGACAATAATCTTCTCTTCTTTACATAAAGTAACATACACTTTTAATTACATTTTCATTTAATCTAGATGTAAACTGATGTTTGTCTATGAAAGCAGGACAGTAATTTAGCTTTTGCACTGAAATACTGCAAAAATAAACCTGATCTAATTATAGGATCAAAGAATTTGAAAAACTCTACAACATTTTAGGGCCATGCACTTGCCTCAAACATTTCTTAAAAAGATTTTTTTAATACAGCAAATATCCTACTAGAATGAATAACATTAAAAACAAAAAGAAAAGAAAAAAAAAAGGTTCACTTTCCACTTTCCCTATCTATTGAACAGACCTAACAGTTAATACTATGTCTTCTCAACTGGATATATTTTCCACCTCAGGCTATTACATTACACACTCAGTAATGCAGTCTGAGGGTGGTCTCTTAAAGACAAATGTGGCAATATCGTGGTATGTTTATTTAGTGGAAAAATCTATTTCAGCATCTAATTAGGAGTCTTTAAAAGATTTACTCTGATAGTTTCTTTCTAAGATGTGTCTTGCAGGGAGTTGCTTTTGTCTATATAGATGTTATCCAACACCTGCATTTTAGTTTATATAAGGTTTCACAAATTACATTTTGTTTTTCTCCCATTTACTGTATGCTTATGGCATAGATTTGGCAAATACGTAATCTCTTTAATTAGGAAAGTGTTAAATGACTATCTGAAAGGCGTGGTCTATTGCTGAAAGGTTTTAAAGAGATTTCCTCCTCTTTGACTCTTGATTTAGTTGCTGTGTGCATAGGTGTAGAAATACAGGTAGGGTAGAAAGGTGGATTCACCCCTGTGGAACAGGTCACCCAGAGAGGTGGTGGAGGTCCCATCCCTGGAGATAGTCAAGGTCAGGCTTTGATGGGGCTGAGCAACCTGATCTAGTAAAGGTGTCTCTGCTTACTGCAGGAGGGTTGGACTAGATGACCTTTAAAGGTCTCTTCAAACCCAATACATTCTATAAATCTATGATTTTTAGGCTCTGATCCAAGAATTAGCCATCAAAAACTTAAATTTGAGTTATGAAGGATTCTACTTCCTCCTGTTTCTTGCTGATCAGATAATAATCTAGTTTGTTTGTCAACATGTGTTGTGTTGTTGATATTCGATATTCAGTTATGCTCATATCATTCTGTGATTCTGTTTTCATTTTCAGGCTGTGTGGTTGGTAAGAAAGGAGGTACTGCCTGCATGCTATCCATCCACATAGAATCCATAGACATGGAACAGTGGCCAGCATCTGGATGCTATAAGGTAGAAAATTCATGAACATCAAATGTAGATGGAAGAAAATGTCTTGCTGAACAAGAAATAGCTCCACAAGTCTTAAAATACGTAATCTACATCTGATTAAGATGACAACTGCATGATCAAACTGGATGTGGACACAGGGATTTCATGAGGTATCATGGAAGAGAAACATCTAGCTAATTGCTGTCGATTCATATGGTGTAGGGACTGGAAGAATTCTAAGGAGGGAAACCAATCGTTCTTATGATACAGTAAGTGTAAGAAATTACCTACCCAAAAAAAAAAGGTAAAGTTTTTGCCCTCCATAAAAAACCAAACCCACAATATTAGATTATGTCACCCAGCCAAGATGTCCTGCTTCTTTGTGGAAATAAAGATCACTTAGATTCCCTACAGAAAACTACCCTATCTGCTTCTGTTCCCACCACCACCCTTTGTTACTTTATCCTGCTAAATTGCTTTGAGTTTAGTTACTGTCCTTTTTCACATAATATAATTTAGCAACAACCTTGGCTGTGTTTCTAATATATTCCTTTCTTGGAACCAAAACTGAAGGTGAAGAATGCTCCTAATTACTGTTTCTTTGTTAAGAAAACATACCCATAGCAAGCTACAAGGCCAGACAGAAGAGTAATTTACCTCTGGATTTCCTCCCATGAATATATGCCTTTCCAAGAAGTTGCCACGTTGGCCGGTACAAATCTTCCAAATCCAACTGCCACCGATCTGGTTCAAGGTACCGGATAAGTTCTTCCACAGTACTAAATCCAGCCACGGCATTGTTTAGCACATCTAACGGTAAAGCTGACGGGGGTAGCAATGATGGGCTAGGTGCTTCTGTATGGTGCTGCAATCAAAGCCAAGAGAAGAGTACCAGTCAGAGGGTTAATGGATCTGCTTTGATGAAGTGCTGTACTTTATGAAGTTCCATAGCTGGGAAAGTTTATAAATGGATAGTTTGTTTCTAATGTACAGTTTACCTAATAAGACAAATGACAAGAGTCAAAAAGTACCTAATTATTCTTCGGCCATAACTGTAAACAAACTTCCACTAGACAGTTTTCCTACTTCTTACACTCCTAGCCTTGGAGATAGCATGCCACCATACCTGTTCTTTGAAGAACTTAACGGAGTGACAGATAAAATTTTGAAAATAGAACAAAGAGGGATTTGAAAATATGGCCCCATTACAGGCAATTACTGTAACCGTCCCAAAATCTGAGGAAACACATTTCAAATGCTGCCTTTCCTCTGAAACTTAGCCACAACCTTTGTCATCTTGTCTTTCAATGTAAAATATGAATATATCCTAGTACAAAGGTAGCAAATATTGCTGTTCTTATCTATAGATGAAATAAAGCACCAGTTATGTTTCATAAAGCATTAAGAATTACATTCCTGGTTAAACAATAATGAGTAATAACAACATCTGGCATTACCATAATTATTTCTTCCTTAAGAAGAAAAAAACACATGTTCCCAAGGATATCAAAAGTACTTAAATGCTGAAACTGAGCACTGAAGGAGTCTATGTGCTTTCCCACAGCACAAATCTCACTGACAAACTCTTTGGATCAGGGGTACTCAGTCACAGGCAATTCAAATAAAGAGAGACTTCTGGTTTTCCTCACTCTACAATGTTTAAAAATTATGCATTGATTCCTATATTCAAAAGAATAAAAAAAAGGCAGGAAGGGACTCCTAAGCAGGATTCTGCTCCTGCACCAGAAGTTTCTTTAGGCTTTTATATAGGCAGAGATCACTACAGACATTAGATCCACAGAACAACACTAGAGCAAGTTATCTGGACCATGTAAGAAGAATGAAGAAAGATTCGAACATACTGCTGATTTAGGGGATGAGAAGGACAAGAAATCTCAAATTTAAATGTGTAGTCTGACATGCATCACTGCTCTGAAGTGCAGTCCATATACGATTTCAGGAAGATTCATTCACTGCAAGTACAGTCAGGTTTTAGAAAACATTGCCCAGAGAGGCTGCACAGTATCCATCACTGGAGGTTTTCAATAGGTGACTAGATAAAGCACTGAGCAATGGTCTGAGCTCAGAACTGACCATACCCTGAGCAGGAGGTTAAACTGGAGAGACTTCCCGAAGTCCCTTCCCAAATTTTCCTACAACAATCCTACCACATAATATTAAGAATGAAGAACTGAAGGATCCCGCAATATGAGAATTAACATGCTTCTTGCTTCTTCACCTGTTAGAACTGCACAACATTTACACATATTTGTAGAATCACAGAATGCTTACAGTTGGCAAAGATGTTCAAGATCATCAAGTCCAACCACCCATCCAGCCCTACTAGATCCAACACTAGATCATGTCACCAAGTAAAATATCTACTCTTCTTTTAAACACCTCCAGGAATGGTGACTCAACCACTTCCCTGGGAGCCTGTTCCAATATCTAACAACTCTTTCAGTAAAGAAATTTTTCCTAATATCCAACCTAAACTTCCTCTGATACAATTTAAGACTATTTCCCCTTGTCCTGTCACGAGCTACCAGGGAGAAGAGACCAACCCCCACCTCACTACAGCTACCTTTTAGGTGGTATTTAATACATATTTATTTATAAATATGTACTTATATTATCCTCACACTACTTCGTGTCAAAATGGCACTCTCAGTACTCTATTTTGAAGTGTATACATACTATACTTTTTTCCATCTATAATGTCAGATCAGTAGTATTCTTTCACGTTTTCAAAATTAACAGAGAAACTGATGAGAAATGCAACAGCCATGCAGGAAAAAATTCTTTAATAACATAATCCTTCAACACTAAATATCAAACAACAGTTTTCTAAAATACATATGCCTGACAGCTGCGTTTCATATGAATAATTATATTTTCCTTTCTGTGCTCTCAATTCTATTAAATATGCATTTTTGGTTTCAGCTAAATATGTGGTTGAAAGGACAGCAAATGGGAGTAACCACCATGCCCTTCCTATTTTTTGCTTCAAGGATTTTTCTCTCTCCAACTGCACAAAATGCAAGTCACTAGAATGATTTGTGCTGCTTTTTAACTGGGAGGCTTGCAAAGATAACACAAAACACAGATCTAGTGTGCTGCTACTATTAACTTAACCATATTTTCATTTTACTAATCTAGCATAATTTCCAATAGAGTGAAGTAGTTGCTTCCTGTTCTGGGTGAAGGTCTGTTTCATAAAGTTAAAATAGTTTTTCCTCTTCTCTCCACTGCCCACATTAAAAATAATAGCATGTTGATCCATCTATTAGGTTATGATAATAAAGCAACAGATTCTGGTCTATAATTTAAATATTTGCTCTTAGCAAAGCACGCTGCTCAGCAGGTTTCAAAATAGTGCTGCAACACTGTAATTCAGATGGTAAAAAAACAATCCAAAATTTTTCTTCCTGTTTTTCTCCACAATGACATATTTGTAGCAGACACATTTCTGGGTTTGAAGGTGTAGGGTTTTGCTAAAGTGAAAACCAAAATAAGTTTCAAATGGTAGACCTAGTACCTGAAGAAAAAAAATAAAAATTCTCCTATTTTGTTTCCAGCTGTAGAATTTATTGCAGTGTCTCACTTCCATGAGGTTGGTTGGGGTTTTTTTGCCAATAAAATAGATGGATTCTAAGTGGAAATCCACTGGTCTAGAAGGCATTTCCATATTTACAACTTAGAACATGCACACTTAGCAATAGATAACATAGAAACTAACTCATAGATTTCTGTTATTCTGGATTCAGTAGGCATTTGCCTGAGTTAAAATGTTAGGAGGATATAGTGAATCACTGCACTTAATGGTAACACAATTAGAGTTGTCATCACTTTCTAATTAATGTCACAGAAAACCAAAACATAAAGAAAAAGTTACTGAAGCAACCAAATTGCATATTTGGAGATGAATGTTTTAGAATAGTTAACATCTCAAGATTAAGAATGTTTTTCTCAATAATCCCTTAATTTAGTGACCTTAAATGACAGTTAAAATGTACCAAAGATTAAAGATAATTGATATCATAAAGCTGTAAATGCTGCCATTTATATTTATAAACATAATAACGTTTATGAAATCAGAAGTCACTATAAATGGTAATTCAAATTATACTCTACAGAGTTTCAACTTGCTAAAAGGTACTACTTTGTAATTGAAACCTTTTGGACAGAACGTCCAAGGCAGCATAAATATTATATGGTACATACTAAAATTATATCTTGGCATTTTATACAATTTATCATTTTACTTTGTATTCTCAAAGTTTTATTGTGTTTTTAGGCAGTGTTTGCACCTGCAGTAAGGTTTTATTCTCAGAGAAGATAACAAAGAAATTATTTAACACAAGAAATTAAAAGTCAACTTCATTAATGGGACATATCTTTTAGAACAAGCAAATATAGAACTTGAGAACTCTGATGCATAATATCATAGTTGCAACTTCAAGATGCTGAAATGCTCCTTAAATGGAGCTTTCCCTCACGTCATAGCAAATCTATCGCTTCTCTAATTCCTTCCAATCAAATAATCTCAGATAAAAATATATGCACCTAGGATTTAATCTCCATCTCTCTTGAGATTCCTACTCTGACCCTTGCCTCCACCTGCACGCCTGCCTGACACAGACTGTTGTCATCAAGCTACTGTCTGTGCAGGGCTACTGATGTCAGTACTCACTAGGTCTCAGAGATGTAGTTTCACTGCAGAATGGTGGTGTGGAAGCCTCACAGGTGTACCACAAATAACCTCTGGCTGTTTTACTGCACAATGTTGGTGGAGAGGATGAAGATGATTTTACAATGAAGTAGCTGTCTGTGAACTGTGTATCTATTCTATAGTTGGCATCACCTAACCTACTCCATAGAACTATGCAATGTCTCCTGCAACAGGTCAGCTAGTGCATAATTAACCTTTGACAACACACATCACTTGGCAGGGGAGACGTAACACGAAAGTGGGCACTTAGGTGTAGCAGCTATCCAAAGTAGCTTTCCTGATGGGGACCACGTACTGGTAAGTGATGTTCTCCAAGCTCTTCTACAATAAATACTATTGGACAGTAAACACTTTTTCTGTCATAGCTGCACATCCTCAATACTGATGTTTTAGGCTGGAGACCACCTTTTTTGGTTTTTTCCTGAGCATGAATAATTTCTGTCAAGAAAGATTTGAAAAATACATCAACAAGTTCTGTATTTTAATGTGATTCCTCTAGTAAACAAAACACTTTATGGTTCTTGGTTCTGTGCCCAGCAAACAATTTCAATTTACTTTAACAAGAATAAATGTGTTTAAAGCCAAGAGACAGCCAAATAGTTGCATCTTTGCTAAAATGATTTCAGGATGAAAACCAGAGCAGAAAGCATGGGGCTTCTGCTGCCCTGTAGAACAGCCAAGAACGACAATTAGTGTTGGATCAAACAGAATTTTCATTAGGTCTGTTTATATTGTATTTCTGTATGTGTGCTTCACACTATCAAAACAAATGCCTTACAGAAATCTCTTAAGGTGTTTACAAGCATAAAAGATGGGCAAATAGACCAAATTTGGGCAACAGTTTAAGATGGGTTAGGAAAAAAAGGAAATAATATAAAGACTAACTTCACAAAAGTATCTAGCCCTGAAGATTATATTTAACAACAATACCCAACTCCCAACTTTAGGAATAAAATGCATTTTAGTGTGCTCACAATGCTAGTTGTGCCCCAATAAAGGAATTGAAGCTACTCCATCTAGCCTTTTTCTCAAAAGGGGAAGGGTAGGACACTTAAGAGTAGAATTTGAAAGGAAAGCAGTAAATCTGAACAAAAACTGCAACAAATTAATGTGAAATTACCTAGCTGAAGCTGAAACGCAAAGGAAGATTTAGGATGTAACCTAACTTGAAGACTTATGATGAATTTCTTGTTCTAACACATATTTTCCATGTGATCCTGAGCATAGTATTTAGGCCACAGCATCTGCCAGTAGCATCTCCTTGCTACACCAGCATGACTGTGTACGGGGCTGCATCATAAATAAGAAGTAATCTTTCTGAAAAAGAGTATTTCTCATTTTCTTTCCTCATTACCTGCAGTCCTATTCACAGCAAAACCCTCCAAAGTTAAGACATCATAACCAAAAGCACAGCTGCCACTAACACAAACATTTTTAGACTCACTATGGCACCAGCAATTTCATAGCACACGGGTTTGTAACCCTGCCTTAGCAAATCTCTAAAATGAGCATAAAGGCAACTCCTGGAACTTCTAAGTTCCTTAAGAGAATGAATTAACTTTTATTAGATGTTGATTATTGGTTTATCTACAGAATTCAGAAGTATTTTACACAGAGAAAGGGTAAAACTTTGGATATGAGACTGTATGTTACAAACTTTCCTGTTCTGCCACTACCCATCTGTTCTTTCCTTGCACTGAACCTGCTCCAGGGATAAACAATTCCAAATAAAACAGTACTCACCTACACTCTAGCACCATCGTGATCTAAGCAAAGCCTTCCCTTTGCTCCTGTCTCATAGGATTGCACTGTCAAGGTACTGATGCTACCCATTTCCAGTTAAAGGAGGGAAGAAGTAATTTTGTTAGTTTGCTGCAGCCAGGAGTGAGGAATTTCATATTTAATAATGCAATCACCAAGTTAAGACTGGAACAGCAAAAACAAATGAGTTGAATACTTGGCATCTCAGGACACAAGCAGTGAATAGTATGTCTAAAATAATTCCCTCCCCACAAAAGAAATCCCCATTTTATTCAATTCATGTCTTGTTAAGTTGTTTCTGAGTGAAAAGCCATTCATCAGTTGGCTCAGTTTGGAGAAATTATTAAAAGTCAGTATGGTTTAATCAGACTAGAAGGGACTCCATAACAAGAAAACCTCAGGGGAACCTCCCCTCCTCTAAAAACCAACTAGGAATAGTACTTTGAAAGAAATAACATTTCTTCTAATGAAATAACCTTACAGCTTGGGTTTTTTTTAAACTATTATTATACAGGAATGCTCCACGTCCTGCTTAGATTAAGAGATATGCTCTTGAAACTGTTAGTACATGCAGTTACATGTGTAACACTCACAATAAAGAAAGCCTGTTCTCTTCCTTTGTAATCACAGGTAGCCCTCCTATTAGCATCATTAGAAGCTATGGGGGAAAGCAGATATCCAACCCTTTCTGAGTTTGGCCTGAGGACATAGAAGCTTGGCATAACAATAGGTCTTTCATTTCTCCCATAATTGCATGCAGTAGTAACTGTGAAAAACCTCTAGAAATCTCAACCTATCTGAAAAAGCACAAACTTTTACTTGCTTGCATGTATGCAGTACAAAAAAGTCTGTCACTTGTAAAGACATCTTCCCCGTGCAACGTTAGCCTGCGCCATTGCTATGCAAAACCTCGGTCCTGTTCAAGTAGCAATGCAGAAAGAAGTGGAAATGCTCTGTAGCTGGGCCGGTGCAAAACCACCTAAGCAGAGAAATCAAGTTCCAGAATCCTCTTCCTGTGCCTCCAGCAAAGGAATGAGAAAAACAAGGAGCAAAGGCAGGTAGTCAATTTAGACTGCCAAAGCTGGGGAGTAAGGCAAGGATGTTTACTTGCATGTGACAGAGATGGAAGCCAGGAAGGCCCGCAGAGTTCCCATCCACTGCAGTACTACTTACTTCTTTAGCTGGAGTTACCGTCACAGCAGCGGGGCTGGTTGCATGAGACACACAGCAGCTCCAAGGCTGCTAAGGAGGTAGGTCTGGTAAATTAAGCTGCACTGGCACTGAAGTAAACATGAATCTCCTTCAGCTATATCTCCTTCAGCTATCCTCACTTCAGGGAAGCAACTTTTTCCAGTCAAATGACATCCACGTAGGGGTACAAACTCTCCTCAATTTAATCAGCTACCGCCCAAGAGCCTTAGGATGCCGGATAATAGTCCCCTCTTTCCCACTCAGGCCTCCAGCTCCCTGCCTTTCACAAGCTCCGTGAATTTTCTATTCTTATATTGTGCTCCAACCACCTGTGCTGGGTTGACCCTGGCTGGAAACCAGATGCCCACCAAAGCTGTTATATTGCTCCCCTCCTCAGCTAGATGGAAGGAAATATATAGTGAAAGGCTCACTAGTTACGATAAGGACAGGGAGAGATCATTCACCAATTAATGTCACGGGCAGAACAGACTCAACAAGGAATAAAATGCATCTAATTTATTACCAGATCAAAACAGAGTAGGATAATTGGAAATAAAACTGAATCTTAAAACACCTTGCCCCCCCCACATCTCCCTTCTTCCCCAGCTCAACTTTATTCCCTAATTCTCTCCCTCCTTTCTACAAGTGGCACAGAGGGACAGGGAACGGGGGTTGCAGTCAGTTCACCATGCAATGTCGCTGCCACTCCTCCCTCCTCAGGAAGAGGACTCCTCACACTCCTCTTTTGCTCCTGTGTGGGGTCCCACCCATGGGAGACAATCCTCCAAGAACTTCTCCAATGTGAGTCCTTTCCCACAGGGCTTCAACTCTCCATGAACTGTCCCAGTGTGGCTTCCAATGGAATGCAGACCTTCAGGAACAGAATGCTCCAGCCTGGTCCCCCATGGGGTCACAAATTCTCCCCCAGCAAACCTGCTCTGGCTTTGGCCCTTCTCTCCAAGGGCTGCAGGTGCTGCCAGAAGCTTGCTACAACAGCAGGTCACAGCATCCTTCACATGTGCCACGATGTCTCCATGTGGTACAGCATGGGGTCCTCCATGGACTGCAGGGAGGAACTCTACTCCTTCTTCCATGGGCTGCAGGGGGCCAACCTGCTTTACAAGGGTCTTCTCCACGGGCTGCAGGGGAAAATCTCCAAGGATGCCTGGAGTGTCTCATACGCCCCCACCCCGATTCCTCACTGACCTTCATGTCTGCAAAGTTTCTTACATCTTCTCACTCCCTTCTCTGGCAGCAAAAGTGTCCACTTGAGGGTTTGGGGTTTCTTTACCTTCTTAAATATGTTATCACAGAGGCGCTGTGACTGTCACTGATTGGCTCAGCCTTGGTCAGTGGCAGGTCCATTGTTGAACCACCTGGTATTTACTCTGTCAAGCCTAGGGAAAGCTTCTGGCAGTTTTTCACAGAAGTCACCCCTGCAGCTCCCCCTTCTTCACCAGAACCTTGCCATGCAAACCAAAACACCACTAATCAAAAGCTTGTCCAGCCTCTCTTCATAGGCATCCAGGGCTTTCCTGTAATCTCACTGAGGACATTATTTGCTGAATACTCATGCACTTGCACAATTTCCATCTTAAAGCCAGAGATGGCTTTCAAAACTCTACATGGGTGTTTTATTGTGCATCATTTCTACTCTCCCTAACCGCCATCAGGACAAGGTCGTAAGGGACCTTTCTATCTTTGCTTGTCACAGGGGTGAATAAAAGAATAATGATGTGTAAAAGCAGTGTTTGGAGCAGCCTAACATTTCCTCAGGTAAAGATTTTGAGATAAAATATATTTTTAAAAAAATTAAAAATGCTCCTGCAAAGAGTTTCTGTGCAGTTCACAGAGAAGGCCTGGAATTATAATTGTGCTGGAAACAACTGGGAGATGCTCTCAAGGGAATTAGCAGCATGGAAGTAGCACAGGATGTCACTAATCATTAGAGGTCTTCTGGCAAATTGCAGCCATTTGCCTGAAGCCTGTGCACCCTGATACCCTTTGAAATTCACAGCATAGGTACAAGAGCCACTCTTACAAAGATAAAGATGACATACATCTAGAGCAAGTTCATGAACTCTGAGGATGTCATCAACAGCAGTAATGTCTGGAAGCTATTTTCAAAAACTTTGGGGATTTGGTTCTCATCATAAGTATCTATAATCACATATATGCACACATAGATAAGCATGTTTACATATGTATGGAAATATATTCTGCTTTTTCCTCTATCAGTAACAATCCACACTAATTCATTCTAAAGGCAAAATGAAGAAAACTAATGTTCATTGTACATTATTGTAAGGAAGACCTTGTTTTCAATACATTTCACAATAGTAGTGTTTTCTTCTCCTAGGAAATACATACACACAAAGAACTATCTTTCTTGGATGCAGCTGCATGAAGTATTGATTTTTTTCAATGTATCTGGTAAGTCTCACCAGAGTAGCACACACTACTTCATCAGGATTCCGTAAGCACTACAAAATTACCAAATTTCTCTCTCCTGTACTGAAAGTATTTGTTATTCCACAAAATGATCCAGTGATTCTTGCATTCTTTTGGGCAAGAACTTTCACTCACTGATTTATTCTTTCAGTTAACTAAGGAGAGAAGACGTATAAACAATTCTGCTTGAAAGTTGTGTTGCCAGTATCTCTGGCAACTGCAGAGGCCTCAAACCATGAAGTGTACAATCCCTTCAGTGCCTAGAATGCATAAAGCTTGCAGATTCAGCCTGTCAGTTACAAGATAAGTCAAGTTTTGATATCTTTCTACCCTTGCCAGGGGTTTTTACTGTATTTGCTTGCATTAGGAATTTGTGGCTGTAGTACTGAACAATAAGATTCTAGATAAAAGACTCAAAGAAATGCAAAATCTCCTGACTTGGACACATTTTGACTCAATTGCCAAAGAGCCTTATTCTGAAAGCATGTCCTGATGTACTGAGTTGAACAGGGAGCATCTGCAAGCAAACACAGTCTGTAATCTTGTGCTTGCAGAACAGTGCTAAAACAAGCAAAAAACCCCATGTCTAAGAATTCATCGTCTCCAAGTTTGATAACATTTTTTTATATTCACAGAACTGTCCTAAACAAGCTAACAGCTGCAATGAATCATTGCAATGTGTGGAATCTGGGAAGGAATTCATGTCTTTTATAAGTATTTGCTAAAAGTTTGGTTGAATCACTTGTAGGGGATGTCAGCAGCAGTCTGCTGCCTTGAGAAACCTCTATTCAGGACAGTTGGTGAACTAATCACACCACATGGGACTGCTGCCAAGTCCTCCTTGTTAAGTTTTGAAAACACAAAGTTTTCTCCTAAATAGTAACTCTGTCTTCTGTATCTTACCATCTTCCTA
This sequence comes from Zapornia atra, assembly GCA_013400835.1. Classification (NCBI taxonomy): domain Eukaryota; kingdom Metazoa; phylum Chordata; class Aves; order Gruiformes; family Rallidae; genus Zapornia; species Zapornia atra. The sequence continues at coordinate 14,574 of VZTU01014818.1, read as the reverse complement.
GCAGCTCTTCCTTACTGTATGAACTAGTCTTCAGTAGTATTTCAGAACATTTAAAGTTTATCCTCTGCTTATCTATCATCTCTCATTGTTAAAAGGCCGTCTGAAGTCTCACACCAATTTCCAGGGCAGAAGTCTATTGATTACTTGCTGTATTTTCCAATCCATGTGATGTCAGCCCCTCAGTGACAGCACTATGAGGAGAAAAAGTAGAACTCTTCAGAGACTTTTCTAAAACTACTTCTCTATTACTTCATTGCTTCATGGCTATCTGAAGAGATCTACGATCACATTTTTATATTTCCACTATAAGCTCTTGAGGTAACTTGGTTTTTGTTTTGTGCTCGAATTGTGCTTGTGATTAAGGCAGTAAAGTACTCCATGACTGCTTTTAATAGAAATAGCAACACTTTGCACTAAAATATTCTTTCATGGATGTCCAAAGATACATAAATATATGTATGATCAGACAGCTGAATAAGAAGTGTTTTTCAAACACTGGTACAAATAAACCCTTTAACTTAATTTTGTGAATATAAGAGTAAATACAGACTGTGTAGGTTCCATAACAGATGTAGAAGTATTATATACCCTACCCAAAAGTTAATTCTGTTGGATGACTCTGATTTTTTTTTGTTGTTGTTATGCATAGTACAGTAGCATTGCAATTGATATATTTTTGACCATTAAGTGATATTTTCTAGAACATCCTATTTTGTGAATAGGATGTGTTACACCTGCAATTCCTTTCTAGAAAGGAAACTTTTTAAAGAACTATATATCAAATACTTAGAGCAAGAAAGAGGATCTCTGTTCTCAATGTTTATGATGAGATCCTTTTTCTAACTGAAAAAACCCAGGACTTATATGCTATCAAAAGTCATATTTAGTGTACAGAGAACTCTGGCTCCAAAGTTTAGCTGAATTTTATCAGAAAGGACGAAACCAAAGGCTAGATTAACATCTTTCACTGAACTGAACCTCTGAGAGCATACAAGTCCTGTATACACACCTGTTGTCAGCTGAAACGTGGAGTAAGTTTTGTTTCAGTTAGGAAAAGGATTTGCAAGAAAACAATCTGAATTATGCTTAAAACATGAAATTATCATCTAAAAGAAGGAATATTGTCCATGTGCTTGAAGAAGCAGTAATGCAAGAGCCTCAGTGCACAAATGAGTCAATGTAAAGAGAGATTTCCACAGACTGCTGTGAGTAGTCCAATGAATGTGTGCTCGGATCTTACTGAAAATGAAGTTACCATGATTATTAATCACTGCATTTATAGACACCTCCAATATTCATACAGGAAACACAGCTGCATCTGTTATATTTATGGTCTACAGAAGTATTTCTTTTTCTTTTTGTTCAACACACAAAGCTCTAGTTCTTAACAGACAGTAGTTTATAAGGAATAGACAGTCAACATAAGTGCAGCTGTTCTGAGTAGAGAAAAGGTTTTGTACATTCTTCTGTGACAGGGGATGTGGTCAGCCATAATTAAAGGACATCATGTTTGCAGACCTTTTTTTAAATTCCGCATTTTACTCAAAATACAGGAATCTTTATAAAAAGCTTAACCAAATGGAACAACAGCAAGTGTTTGGAGTCAGGGAACGAACTGCTCTGTAAGTTCCCTCTAGGTATTAGAAATGGGTAGCTGATGTTAAGAAAATGTTTACTTATCCCTGTAGGTTCACAGGAGGTTCATCAAACATTAAACGCTAGGAATGACTGTTTATTACAACTGGAAAGTGTATTTGGCAAGGACAATGAAAATTACTTCTACAGTGCATGCAATTTTAATTTGATCCTCCAGTATACATGTTAAATTGCATTCCACAACAGGCTTCTGTTCATTTCATATCACAATAAAAGTAACACACCCAACATTCCTGTACAGCAGACATTGCAAATCAGAGCTTGTCCTGCCTTGAAGGTAGAAAGTCCTTACACAAAACATTACTTTACAGGGCAGGAACCTCTGTCCTCATGTATTATGCAACAACTAAAAGGCAAAATTAATTCGTAAAGTATGCTTAATAAGAGAAATTTAAGAAAAACATTAACATCCCTCCCTCCACCCCTTGCATTTAGGAGTAAAACATTAAAAACATAAATGCAAAATCATGAAGTACAGAAGTCCTGAAGTAGAAGAAAAAGTTACAGAGGACCAAAGCCTGAATAGGAGACAATGTGATCATGCTATGAAAAGGGCAAATCTCATCCAGCTAGACTAATGAGCTGCCAGAGATGATTGAGCTGAAATACAGGGTTCAAGATTTATCTCCAGTACTTGTAAGATACAGACAGAGAGAAAGAGAATATTCAGAGAAAAGAGCAGGAACAAAAAGAAAACATGAACTATGATAAAAGATACAAGTCTCTAATCTCAACAAGACTAGGCTGACAGGAAATGTGATAAACATGTAAGAGAGCATCAGATGATCAGCTATTCCCTAGTCCATCAATGACAGGAAAGATTTGTTTTATGTATTAAAAAAAATTTTGTACTATGTAAAATAGTGCAACAGATGATTGGGGAAGTCTCTGAAATGTCTGTTCCTGAACTTCAGGAACAGTATGAATATCTAGTAAGAATGAACTTGGCCTATCTACTCCCCGCTTAGAGCAGCACAATGGCTCTGAAAAGATCCCACCGAGTTCCCTTCCAACACTGTTTCTGTGATTCCATTACACAGCACCTATCTGGTGACCTTGATATTTAGAAAACATGTAAAATAATGCTGAAATGCTTAATTCTAGAAACAAATTGATTCTAAATCATTTGAAAAGTCTGTGCTATTGACAAGCTGTGCCCCAAACTCCTCTATAGACATGATCAAACTCTAATGCACTTTTTTCCTCAGTGAATATTTTTCCATTTATTCATTTTAAACCTTTAGATTTATTCTATTAATGCTGTAATAAAAATCAGTAACTGCATGCATTTCTATTTGGTAGAAAAATGAGTTTTGGGTTTTTTGTTGCATGTCAACCCACAAGCCCTTAACTTGCAGGCGAATATGAAAATTAATGAAACTACTCTGATTTTGGACATTAATTTAAGCTACTTTCTCTTGAAAAAAAGTTGTGAGTCATGGATTTTTAATAAAAGCTGGTTCCTTGGGAGCAGCAGAAGTTTCTTTGGCAGTATCATTTACAATTTCTTTGAAGCTTCAAAATACTATGTAACATAACCCATTTAAGAAGATGGTTTTAGCATCAACTATAAAATAAAAGTAGACACATTTCTGCCATGCTCTATTTTCAGTCTCTGTGGCTGCTATTTAAAATGGATCCTTCAAAGATGGTTTGAAAGCAGACAACTCATTCTATTTCTAGTAGGCTCCCACAAAATGTTGTGCTGCTTACAGAATGAACAAATCCATTAAAATAGAAGAGGTTGAGTTTTAAGGCACCTCTACAAGT
>VZTU01014818.1:0-11105 GCA_013400835.1 Zapornia atra | reverse complement strand
ATTTAAAAAAACACTTTTTTTTCCACATTTGTTATAATGAATTTCCTTTGTACACACAATTCCTTCTCAGCCCTCTCCTTGACACAAGTAAAAAGAAAAAGGAAACATGCAATCTGCCAATAAGCCTATAGTATTAACAAACTCAGTATGTTGTAGAGCAAATCGCACTCTCCTGAAGACTGTTAGTAAATCAATTGAGTTCTATTGAGCCTGAAAGAGTTTCAGTTATAATACTGTCACTGTCCACAGATGTGCCCAAATTATCTCTAACTAATCTGGTCAACTAGATGAAGTATTTTGATATATAGTTAATTACATTAATTTGGGCTTGCTAGCATAACATGAGTAAAGGTGGCACAGACATGACAGAAAAATCATGGTGACATATGTTCTCAAAGAGGCCATTAACCTTCTTTATAACATTTAAACAAGTCTATTCAGGCATTGATTATGGCCTCAGTCCTGCAACCAGAACTGGCACTGACTTAAAGGGATCTCCCTTGGTGCACCCACCTGCATCTCCTTTCTCACTACTTCTCTGTTCTTGCACATTCACCATGCTGGGAAACTACAAAGTCAAAACACTTACGAGCCCTAGAAAGGAAGTGTCATGAACTAATGCTGTACTAGGGGGGTTTTGGTGTTTGGGTTTTTTTTGGAGGGGAGGGGAGTGTTGGTGGGATTTTTTTATTGTTTTTCAAAAGCATAATTTTAAGAGAGTTGTAAAGCCTTCTTCAGAGGTATTCCCTGCTCTATTTCTCACATGTATCCTTTTTATCAAAGGCTTTAAAACACCCATTTGAAAAAAAAAATTTGCACGCTGAAACATGCTTTTCTGCTTGCATTTGTACTTATTTTCTCCCTCAGTCTCTTATTTTCCCGTTCACTGATTCAGGAGTACTCGGTGTTTCTGATGATTTCATGTAGAATATATGGAACTAATTACAGAACACAGACATCAAAAACTGTGGTTTTCTAAGCTTTAATTAATTGTGGTTTCACAGGCTGCTATTCATTGTAATCTAGGAAGTGGTTAGATGTGGGGTTTATTATCAGTTTAAATAAAAAGACAAAGTGTGAGGCATTGGTTCCACATGAGTTTTCCAGCCCATAAAAAAATACCATTTTCTGTGAACTGATGACATTGTTCTCATTCTGCTGAACCCAACATTACGCAAAGTTATTTGCCACATTAGCCTACAAGACTGAAAGATACTGGCTAACCACAAGTTTATCCCTTGATCAAGACAGAAAATGTGCCTCGAAACCATACGATTGAAAACGCTCATTGAAATGCTTGACAAAGCTGTTTCACCAAAGAGGAAGATAAATTAAGATAATACGAAAAAGGCATTATTTACAAGGATAAATAACTGATTATATTTCTTAGTATTTTTTCCTAGGCAGGAAGGAGGGACAGACATTACAATATGTTGCAGAAAAGGGGAAAAAAGAAGGGTGGGGAGAAGTAGGAAACACTGGCTGAGAACACTCACTGGTTTTGTGAATGATTATACATTTAAGATATCTAATTACCAAGAAGAGAGTAGTATTGCATTCTTAGCCATCTTCCACTGTTTATTGTTTCATTTGAAGCTGGGTTTGCACCTTTCAGATTGTGTGTGCAGTCCGACTGGACGAACGTAAGGATTTGAATCAAAGTGATGTGTGAGCACAAACCACTAGTAAAATGGGAGGAGAGACAAATTGTCATTCCAAGTACATCACCATAAAGTCAATATAATTTGACTGAATTTACGTAAGAATTCAACTCTTTTTAAAAGACAGTTCTGAGAAAAGAGGATGTTTTAGTAAGCAACGAAAATGCTGACAACTTTCTTTTTTTCTACTACTCCCAGAGAAAATTAAATCAATTTTTAAAGATAAACACTGGTTGTGATCTCAGAATGATAACATCAATACTGTTTTTAACCCAATTACCATCAAAGTTAAATTCTTCCAGGCAATCTTTACTTCATTGCTGAAATTGGTCCATGGTGTATAATTGACTCAATTAGGAAACTAGAGGAATAGGTAGCAAGTGGGAAATAAGATTTCACTAGGCAGAATATTATTCTCAGTGTATTAAATGCATATAGAGAAACAATTATTTGCCAATTAATTTATCAATACAGTTAAAAAAATCCAACAGTCTATTTAAACTTGGATAATGGGACCATTGTTTTGATGATACGGTCATTGTGTTTTAGAAGCCAATACCTAGTATTTCCTGTTGAGGGCAATAGGAACTGCTTGTTTAAAAATCTTTCTGTCACCAGTCATGCTGCCTGTATTACAAAGAACTAGAATCAAAACACCCAAAGATTTCAAAAGCCTATAAATTGGAAAGTATAATATAATTTATAACTGCAATTTCAAAAGTGTGCTTATCACTCTATGAATACAAATAACGAACATTAAAATTGCATGCAATGATAAATCCAAGTTGATGCATTGTTTGACTAACATTAAAATACAATTATTCTACTGACAAAGGAACACTATTCATAAACAGAACAATCCAACCATGGCAATTTGTCACTATAACTATTGCCAGTAACCCCTTGTCAGCTAATCTGTTACTTTTTCTTTCTCCTCTAAACCCCAACACACTGCAGAAAACAGGGAAGAGCTGCCATCCTTTTTCTGCAGCAGAAAATATCAGCAGAAAGTACAAGTGCTGTGTGGCAAGGGAGCTGTAGCCTATGGAGACTGCTACTAGAGACAGAGTGCTGGACATGAGAGAGTCAGTGCGGGGTATGAAGTGCCCAGAGTGAACAGTTCACAGGCTGCACCTCTGCATGATGCGTTTCTTCCTAGTTCTCTTTGGGGATTCTTGAATTGCTTGATTAGGAGATCACTTTCTATAAGTATTTAATTAAAAAGAGAAGACAGTGTGAAGTCTTTCATAAGTATACTCTCACTCATTATTGAGAATTACATTTAAAGAAAAATTAAAAATGGCAATTAACGTGTTTTTCTTAAAACTGTTCTTAAAATTAATTTCTACTGGGTTCAGATTTTTATGATGACATCACCTTACTATTTTACCACTCTTCCAAGTATTAACCACAAAATTTAGGCCAGCCTAAATGTCATCCACTGGCATTTTTTTATAGTGCTTGCTTTGTAAATTATAGCTTTGTATAGCTTAATGAATGAGGCTCCTTAGGCTCACATAATTGTTTCTGAAGTTATTATAACTTTTTCTTAAGCAGTTTGCAAAGAAAATTTGGTTCTGTTTACATCTGGGCAACTTTTACTTTATTGATTTCCCAAATTCCCATATAATTTGTAAGCAGTTTCAGGGATTGATATATCAAACTCTATCATAGAAATGTTATGATTTTTTTTCTTCTTTAGTATCATGGCAACTCTCTTTTCCAGTCCAAAGAAGGGCTTTCCCAATAGAGTGTTAAAAAATACTAGATGCACGAGTAAGAGGTAGGATACATGGTTCATAAAAAGGTAGGCAATAAATGACCAAGAAATGAAGGTGCCTGCTTAAAACAATGGACAGCAACCACAGTCTCAGAAAACAATCCCATAAGACCCTGAAAATCCACCTATTATCTAAATGAAAACCTGCAACAAACTCTCACTGCTAACCCTACTAACAACACAAACAGTCAGCGTTACTTTCTCCTCTTCTGTTTAGTCTCAAGTGTAAGAAAATGCATAAATCAATCCTTAAGCACACAGAGATATGTGGTAGTAGCTCACAAAAGTAACAGCCAATTTTACTTTGCTCTTCTCTCATGAGGTCACCCCAAAGGTGTTCTTAGGCTTTAAAGAAAGTAGGAATACAGTCCTGCTCTGCAGCACATAACCAGGATGGTTTGGTTTACTACAGCAGAACAGAAGATGTTGTGGTCTTGACAGCTACCCAAAGACCTGCACTTGTGTTTCGCTGCCGTACAGGATGCTTTCTACAAGGTTCAGGTTTATCTGGGCCTCACATCTGCAAAATATCAGGTAATCAAATCTGATCACCTAAATAACATTTTCTGCTGAAAAGCTGGGATGCATTCTGAAGTATTTTATACCACCAACCAATTCCTAAATGCTCTTATGAACCTTAATTCTACATTGCATCAAAAGAGGTACTGCTATTTTCAGCACCTAACCACAGGGAGAGTTTGTACATGAAAGCTGCCTATGACTTTCTTAGGAGAAAGGCAATTAAAAAAGTAAACATATTATTTAGTTATATATATTGACAGTATAAACAAGAAGGAATCAATGACAGATTTTACTTTGAAAGAGAAGAATTTGCAGCCAAAAAGGCATTATATAGATTACTCGGGAATAGGCAATGTTGTACTGTTAACTTTTGATTACCTAGAACACCTCACATTGAAAAGCCCAAAGACAAATATGCACACGCAAGTCAGAAGAGTTCAGATCAGAGTGATTTTCAGAAGATAAGCAAGGGCAAGCCTATTAACAGATTACATATTAAAAGCCTACATATATGTGGCTACCTGTCCTGCCAGTTAGCAAGCAAACATTATCTGGCATTTTGGCCCTTTCTACCAAGAAATACAGATGATGACTGAGTGACTTTGATAATTTGTTTCAACTTAGTTTTATTCTTCTGGGTTTTGTCATCATTCTGGTCACATCTGCCAGCAGGGAAGTCCAGGGCCAGTTGTGCAGGGTTAGCAAAATTTGTCTACAAAACAATTTCAGATTTTAACTGGCTTGAAGTTTCAAAACCAGTGACCTTCTGACATTCACATGCAGGCACACTATTCACTATGCCAACTATTCACAAAACCATAAGAACACTGATTTCTAACAAAATTACCCTAGCACAGCATCTGCCTTATTAAAGCCATCATGCTGTTTGAAGGGTATCTGTCACACTCTTAGAAGAACATCTAGAACAAGGGATATGTACCCCAAAACTAAAGTGCTACCAAAAGACATCAGGGCTATAAAGCATTCACAATTATTTAGCTATCTGCACCACTACACTGAAATTCCCCCAACCACCTAACAGACATACTCAGATCAGACATAAGAAGTGTTGTATGTGATGTCAGGATAGAGTTATTACAGAGTTCCCCCAAGTAATCCTTTTGCAGCTGAAAGGGAAGGGCTTTTTGGGAACCATCAATTTCATGATGTCTGTAGGATGACATGCAAAATTTCTTCCAAAGTCTGTGCCATCTGCTTTCACACCTCCACTTTTCAAGTGCATTTGAACCTAGTCTCTCATGCGCTAAATCACTCCCTTCAATTTGAAGCCAACATCTTATTTCTCCTCATAAACAATTCTTACTATTTTTCTTCCTACGGTTTATTGCCTAGCTCAAAGGCAGAACAAAATGAATACTCAAGCAGCCCAAGCACTCTATCTCTGGAAATGTCTTGTGCCAAACAAATGGAGAGCAATTTCCACATGCAAGGTTTTGTTTCTTTTTTTTTTTTTAAAACAGTTGCAGTTTTTCAACAACATACACCAGCTACCAGGAGCAAACATGCAAGCAACCCTCCTGAATCCCTTCTACACCACCCTAGCCAGAGCTAGGATGATTATCTAGACTTTCTTATGAAAACAAACCCAAAACCTTTTTAACAAAAATCCTGGCTTCTTCAGCCTAACCTTTCATCATCATCATCATCATTAAAAAGTTTTGAGCACTTAGGAGAAGCTAATAAATGAAAGCTCATAATCCCCATCTGTAACACCAGAGGCCAGGTACTGCAAAGACAAGACAGGTGGAAATTTTGGTATTCCCATTGTACTTATTATCTCTCCCTTTTTAGAAACATAAGGATTTCTCTTAACACCACTACCAATACCCCACATTAATCTTTCCACAAGCAAACTCTTACCCTGAAGCTACTATACAGTGTTATTACTCTGTCAAGAATTTTTCTCCTGAACTTAAAGAGGGACTTCCACAAGCCTGTGTAGTTAGACTGTGCAGTCAGGCATCTAAAGAAGCCAGTCCATAGCTGATGTCATCTCAAATGTCTAGACCTGCACCCATCATTCCTTTTTTCCACGCAAATCTGCTGTTCCTAAGAGCCTTTCAGATCTGGACCACATGAAAGAAAAAGTGGATAGAGGAAGTTGAACTAACTCCATTATGCCCCAAATTCTTTCCTTTCATTCCTGTTTTCATCTTTTCCTACAGAATTATGGTAAAAAATATTAGCACAGTATGCACCACTCTATTTACTGCCCGTTTTGTTGGGGTGAAGCAATGGACAGGACTGTGACATGATTAAGGTACTAATAAAGGATAGGGACATGACATGAACCCAGCTAAAATACGGTAACTGAAAATGATGGTGCTGCCTGAAACCTAGTATCAAATGTACCTTGCTTACCTTTTTTTCCACTAGCAAGCATGTCAGACATAACATCTCAGTATTTGAAAGCACAAAAAATCTAGGACTGTGCCAGTTATACAGGGAATTACTTTGAGAATGGGACAGAGTCGCTTTGCTTTGGAAATTGTAGAGAAGCTTTTCTCAAAAAGCTGTGAATAACATGTTGATCCTGGAAATTGGAAAAGGTATAGTCAACTAGACAATTACATAAAACTTAAAACATAAACAAATACTTTAAAATTAAAGATAAAGATAGCCAACAAAAAAACCCACAAAAACAAACAAAAAAATACCAAGCCACCTAGTAGAGCTAAAGGGACCATGGAGAATAGGAAGGTGGTGTTGGGCTTTTTTTATTTGGTGTTTTGGTTTTGGTTTTTTTTTTTTTGCAGGGGGAGGGTTTGTTTTTTATAGCCAAACATATTAAGTGAGAAATAGCTTATAAAACATTTAATAAGGGATTAAAAAAAAAGACACACAAATAACAGACACACATCGGAACAAATATGATCGGTAAGATTGAATAAATAAATTTGGACCATGGCTACATAGTAATTTTAAAAGACTAAAGGAGCATATGGACATCATTGTGGGATATTTATATTAGGCAGCATCCAACAGCTCCAACTGCATGGGATCAGCACATTAACATTCCAAGTGACACGTTTTATGTACATATATATTCCTCTCAAGTAAAGGAGTATTTTCAAGTTTCTTTTCTATAAGGTGTCTCCACAATCTGATTTTAGCAAAGGATGTTGGGAAGGCATGAAGTTTACCTCAAGAGGTACCCAGGCAATTATTTGCAGAGAATGTCTGTGATGGATTACTAAGTAGATAAATCACATGGGCTCAGGGAATCCCTCTCTTGTGCAGAAAACATCTGGTAAGTGGGGGAATACAGGAGGGGTGAAGAATCACATCTGCTTGACCTCCTCCTAGTGTTCCCTGCCATCTATTTATGATCACCAGTGGCTACAGGCTCCCGGGCTGGACAACCTTTGGTCTGATTCAAGGCAGCCTGGCATCTGGGAAACTAAAAAGGTGATTGGAAAGACTTAGAAACTTGACATTACTCCTAACTCTGTTGAATAAGAAATTTTCAGATTCACATACCAATATGTGTAACACATTAAATGCTTTAATATATTACTGCTGACTAACAAAGACTAACCAGCTTGAACTGATCCTCATTCATTTAAACAGAATCGTTTTAGAAGTGAGATTTTAAGAAGGAAGAGAGAATCTCTAGGAAGATCAGCTAAAGGAAACTTGGTGCAAGTGTTGAATAACATATTTCAGGCTAATATTTATAGTTGCTAGAGTGGCAGTATTATTCTTGTGTTCATTTCTTCTCTGCAGTTGCTCTGATTAGATCTAATTCAGTCATCCTTGAGTGAACTTAATTTAAAAAAAGAAACTAAAGGACTCAAATAGTACTTGAAAAAATTAGTATAATGGTATAGCTAGTATAATGTAGTTATATAGTTAGTATATAGTTAGCATAATGATAGCTAAGTAAAAAGCTCACAATCTGAAATGTCCTTCAAACTCTGATGTTAAAAGGCAATAAAAGACTTTTATTTATTTTTAAGTATTGAGATTTGGTATTTAACTGTGTTTTACTGTAAGGGCATACTCTCATAATGAGGACTTCTGGAACATAAAAAAGGACTACAATACTGAAGTGTAATGGTTGAAATTTATTCTAATATGTGATGTGTTCTCCACTTATTAGCAGGTGTAAACTTCATTGTCTATTAAGTCCAGTTGAATGACAAAAGTAACACCAAAGGTAACTGCTGAGGTGATTCTCAAAGTTGCTAGTTCACCCCGCTGCACCTTCCCCATGTACCAGGTGTTCTCTTTCTTGCATCATTAATGAGGATGAATTCTCCATATTACTACCATTCCTAGATTTTTACTTTTTTTTTGTTTGTATCTTCTAATCAGTTGGCCAAATATAGTTCTCAAATAGAAATAAAGTTACTTAAGATCCCACATATACCAGCCAAACCACTCCCAGAGTCATCACATTCCAGAAGACTTCTGAAATTGTTCAAGACAAGACAAAACCAATCTTCTATCTTTAACTTCTTCTGTAGACTTTTTGAAAACAACAGATCATACAACACTAATACTTATATAAGCAAGATTTGTTGCAGAACAATAAAGTAAATGATAGACCATGTAAAAGTAATACTCATTTTCAAATTAAATATGCCTACGTGCACTTCCTATGAAAATGCTGACCCTAAAAGAGTTTCCAAATAATAAAAAGAATACCTAACCATAGAAATATTTATTACTAAGTGGAAACCTAATGAACCTAATGAGTATAGTAACTCACAGAAATTAGAGACTGTCTTTTATATTTTAAATACCTTTTTGATATATTTTCTAAACATTTTCACTTTTTAGATCATTTAAAGAGGTTGAACTGAATTGACCTACTATCGGCTTTCATGTGAGAGGGGTGGGTTACTATGTGATCAAAGACATAATCTGGGGAAAGGAGGAAAAAGCACTGCATGCTTTTTCTTGACAATTGCAATACCCCATCTCTTGTTTATGGCAATAATTTCTGTTTTCCACAGTGATCTAACTTACACATAATGCTGCTGCTGACTAAAGGGAGAGCAGTTTTCACAAGCTCTTCTCTACCTCTTGGTCGCGATTTCTACTCAATAATGTAATTCAAAAATACAATTTTAAGATTTATGTGAATACTCCATAACCAGAATCAGTTATGTTACTTGTTGAACACTCCTGAAATTTTCAGAAAAAAATTTTGCTAGCGTTGTTGAATAGAAAAAAAATAAAGCATGACATCTGAGATGCAGTAACATAATTGCATTTGATTTTGAAATTATCGTTACTTATTTAGAAACAAGAAAATCAGCTGGGTTTATTTTATACCTTTTGCCACAGGGAAACTGGGTGGGCTATACCACAAACTTCCAAAATCAATGAACTGAAATCATAGTCAAATATACAATGAATTTGTAAAAAAAAAGTCTGTCCAAGAAAATAAAATTACTTTGTCCTACAGATAATCAACAAAACAATTTCTGATCTTTTTCAGCCTGAGTCACTGTAAAACTTGTATCACAGAAAAATACAATGGTATTTTTGGTATATACTACATATACTCCATGAAACACGACATTCTAATTTTGGCCAGAAGGAAAGGAACTTCGTCCTTCAGAGTGCAAAAGTCACTATCATATAAGCATATTAATTCCAGTTAAGAACTAAATGACAACCAATTTGGTTCAAAATGTCTCTGTTCCTCTGGGTCTCAGAAAATCCACACTGACACCTCAGGTTTTACAGTTCAAGGACACACTTCCATGGAATTCTGTGCAGGCCCAAAATTTTGATCAATTAATTTCTAACCCTATTTCTATACATGTCTGCTTCACATAAACAGATTTTTATTTTTTTCCTATGATGTCCATGTTATAGAATAAGATACGGTCCCAGGAAAACACGGTGTTATGATTTGCTTAGGAAGAGCAGAGGTTCTTTCTGCTTCAAAGGGTTGTTTTCCCCTCTTATTGTAGTCCTGTGGATAACAGCCATCCTTGGTTTTGTACTTTTGACAGATTTTTGATTAACCTGAAGCACATCACTCCTATCTAAATATTTTGGGGTGATTTTAATGTCTTGTTCATGAAATTTAAAATTAACTTATCTTTAGATCTCAAGCACAAATTTCATGAAAATGAAATCTACAAAGAAAGAATTAGCTGGAAAATCTCTCCAATTTACAATGAAATTTTGCCACATAAAAAAAAATTGAATGGCTGAATTTGCACACTGGAGCATCTTTCAGAGGTTACTGATTTATCCAGGCTTTAGGTTTCATTATACCTAATCAGTAGAAACTGAACACAGAGGCTTTAAGAGTCTTTTCCATCACATGAATGATTTTCACAGTCCTTTTTTAGTTCATGAAGCATTGAAAAGTGCTAAATAACACTTGTACACTCTCCTGCTGCTTCATACCACCTTGGCTTAAACAACCCCAAAATTATGTTATTTCCAGAATCTCTTGATTACTTATTAAGAGAGTGTAAAAATCCCCCACCTTTGTTTAGGAGATCAATAATGTCCTTTATGTTGTTTCTGGATGGATTTTCAGTTATTGCAGCCAAAGTTAAGCCTCCCTTGGGATTTGGTACTGACATGCAAGATAAACACCTGCTATCTGTGAAATCCGTGGACTTTTGCAAGGAAGGGAATGCTAGGTAAGAACTCTGTTCTATGAGTAGACCCTTTTGCTATTAGTACTTAAATTTTATTTGACTTTTTCATTAAACAAGCTCAATTATAAAGGTTCCACCAACAAAATCAACATGCTCAACCCTAAAAGAGCAAAGCTTAGCGAATTTGGATTAAATAAAGGAGCAATTCTTATATAGCCCTGAACAGATTATCTGCACAGTATTAAGTTTATTTTTCATTACTGTTAATAGCAAGAGCACTACAACAGCATCTCTACATCAAAAGAAAAAAAAACTCTCTTGGGATTGAAATCCAGGTACTGCACCAAAAAAATCAGAACACACCTGCCAAGTCACTTTTAAACAAAGTCAGTCTTTAAGTAGCTGCTTGGATTTTTGTCTTCACCTTCACTTGCATAGAAGAGGGTTAAGTCTGTACTTTACAAAGATCTTTGGCATGATCTTTGATGACAAATGACATGCTACCATATGCCAAGAAAGAAGGGGAATACAGTCACCCCCAGCTTC
>VZTU01014817.1:0-45544 GCA_013400835.1 Zapornia atra | reverse complement strand
GAACAGAAGAGGTGCCTGAGGACTAGAAGAAAGACTTTACTCTGGTCTTCAGAGAGGGCAAGAAGTAGGACCTGGGAAACTACAGGCAAGTCAGTTTTACCTCCATCCCTGGAAAGGTGATGGGAACAGCTTGTTCTGAGGTTATCGTGTAGCAAAGAAGTTTATCAGGAGTGGTCAACATGGATTTGCCAAGGGAAAGTCATATTGATGAATCTGATAGCGTTCTATGACAGCATGGCTAACATGGCTAGCTTGGTTGATGAGCAAAGAACAGTGGATGTTGTCTACTCTTACTTCATCAAGGCTTTTGACACTGTCCCCTCATAGGCGTGCTTAGGAAGTGTGGATTAGATTAGTGGACAATGAGATGAACTAAGAACTGGCTGAATGGCAGAGCTGCACCAGTCTATCTCTTTCTCAGCCTCCCTAATGCTCCTTCACCTTTCTACTTCCCCTTGTATCTCTGCCACGTGGATGAAGAGATCATCCAGCTGGTCACACCTCACAAGCCCGTTCTCACTGCTGCCATCCATTCCCAGTGACAGGCTCTCGCACTCCCTACAGCCTGAGACCTGGGTGGCTGCACGTTTTTGTGGGAGCTCTGTCTGGGCTGCCACATCCATTCTGGAGAGCGCAGAGTACAGAGCTTTCTGCCAGGTGGACACCATAACTTAGCTACTTACTTCCCAGAGGGTGATGACCACCAATGAAATGTAACTCTTGAGGTGGTAGGGTGACTAGGCCCTCCCTGTTCATCCTCTAGCAAAACCACCATCCCACATCCTATTTGCCCACTCCAGGTCACTCACGCTCCCTAGGCTGCTTTTTATAGGCGTGGGGGTGGCTGCCATTGCTCTGGCACTGTCAGTGTTGCTGCCTTGCCCTGTCTCAGGAAAACCTCCTGTGCACCAAGATCTGCTGCTTCGCTGTGGCGTGAGTCATCTCCAGAGCAGCTCCCCTCAGTGACTCAACTTCCTTTATACCACCTAAAAGCTCTCAATGAGGATAAAATGAATTAATAGCTGAGTGCATGCATATACTCTGATAAATTAGAAAGATATGTGAGACAGTATATTCGGCTATATTGGACAACTGGAAAACAAGAGACAAAAATCGCTTTATCCTCTTAGGTTCTTTTGCTTGTGTTTGCACAAGAGGTCCTGGCAAGGACCTAGCTGAAATCCAGCATACTTCCTGCCTGCGATTTTCATGTTCCATTTAGAGGACTGTACAGGACTGTGTGGTACATGCACTGTGCTATAGGAATTGTTCAAGCCTTGGCTGCCTTCGCAGAGTACAGAGCTTGCAGCACTACTGGCCTTGCAGCAGACAGTAGAGGAAAGACCTTGCAACCAGCATATCTGCCCATGGCTGCATAAAAATGATTACATAAATGTTCATCAACTACAAGTAACTGTATATTTGATTTTGCATTTTACCCCTCGAAGCATATTCTAGTGCTCATATCAAGCCTCTAAATGAACACAGACTAATATTTATGCAGCACATTCTTGAACCCCATTCAATCTACCCAGAAGGCTGGTTTTGGCCTGCAATCAAAACATTAGAAATGTATCATTTGACTTAGTGGCATATTATGGAAATGCAGCACAGAATGCCATTTGACATATCGTAGTGACATGCAATTTCTTTCAAAAGGTAAGAAAGTCTGACTGAGAACCCTTTTGCTGACAGTTGGGAATTTGATCAATTTAAAACAAAATGGTATTTTTCCTATAGGGGTTGGCTCTTTTTTTTTTGAGCTCCTTGATAAAAATTAAACCCCTCTCACAGAATGAAATAGTTTGAAAGAAAAAAACACTGCTAGAAAGAAATCTGTTCCCTGCAAGTTTCTTGGCTAAAGGCAGGGACAAAATTCTCTACCTTTGTTACTCGTAAGAGCAAATTTAATCATCTAGCATAGTTTACACTGGGAGGAAGGCGCAGCTTATTAGCAAAAGCACATGTTATGTAGTGTGATCACACAGTTATGTAGCTTTACAGAGCCTTTGTTCAGTGTTCATCTAATGAGTATCTCTAGCCTTAAAATACACTGTTGTCTGAAGTGCTCTATAGAGAGTCCAGCAGTTGTATTGCAGCTATACTATACGGGTGTGTTTGATCTGGATTTTCTTGTGAGCAGAAGAATTATGAAAGAGCACCATGCTGTCTTTCTTTTCAGCTAAGCACATCTAGATGTTTAATTAAAGAAAAAAAAAAATCTTGCTTCCTAAGCAGATATGATACATTACCAAAAAAAAAAAAAATTGTTGTAGTTCTGTGTGGCTGGGTTCTGGTGGAGAAGGGGAGGCAGCAAGGGCGGCTTCTGCAAGAAGCAGCCAGAAGCACTCTGCAGGCCCAACAGAGCAAACACGAGCTGGCTCAAGGCCGGAGTCGTTGCTGGCTCAAGGCCGGAGTCATTGCTGACCAAGGCTGAGCCCATTAGCGATGGTCACAGCACCTCTGGGAATCACATTTAGGAGGAAAAAAATGCCGGCAGCTGCTTTTTGCAACTAGAGAAGGGAGTGAGAAGATGTAAGAAACTGACCAGGGAAGGAGGCGCCCCAGGTGCTGGAGAGAATGATACACCTGCGGCCCATGGAGAAACCCATGGTGGAGTAGGTGTCCCCTCACAGCCCACGGAAAAGGCTGAGACTCCACCTGCAGGCTGTGGAGAGGCCTCATGCTGGAGCAGGTGGAGACATAGAGGAGATACTGTGACCCACATTACAGCAAGTCCCTGCCAGCACTTGCAGCCCATGGAGAGAGACAGAGATGAGAGAGACAGAGACCCACACTGGAGCAGTTTTCCTGGGGGGGGAGGCTTGTGGCCCTGTGGAGGACCAGGCTTGAGCAGTCTGGGCCTGAAAGACAGAGAGACATTCTATGATTTATGATGGTATCCCATAGAAGTGGCCATGCTGGGGCAGCTGGTGAAGAGCTGAAGCCCCATGGGAAAGGACTTACGTTGGAGACGTTTGTGAAGGACTGTCTCCCATGTCTCCCATGGGTGGAACCCCACACTGCACCAGGGGAAGGTAGTGAGGAATGACCCCCTCCCTGGGTAAGAAGGAAAACAGCTTGTGAGGATCTGACCAAAACCCCCGTTCCTCCATTCCCTGCCCTTCCTCTTGTCACAATGGCAAAATCATGACTATGATTCATGAGTGAAATCATGACTAAAGTGAAGTCTGCTAAGAAGGGAGGGGTGGAGGTGAGGTGTTTTAGGATCTGGTTGCACTTCCCATTACCCGACTCTGGTGTCACTGGGTGTGCAGTGCAGGGTCATAAATTAGAGAGTTTCTTTCCTTTATTTTGTGTTGAGTCTCTTTTGCCCATGACACTGATTGCTGAATAATCTTTCCCTGTCCTTATCTTGACTCCTGAGCCTCTCAATATACGTTTTCTCCCCTGTCCAGCTGAGGATGGAAAGTGATAGAGCAGCTTTGGTGGGCATCTGGCCTCCAGCCAGGGTCAAACCACAACAAGATTTCTAACACTTTGTGTATGTTTTATGAACATTTTTCCAGCTACAAGCCGTTTATGTGGTTGAATGAGTAATGCCTAATCACAACTGATATCCGCTTTATTTGCCATGAGTTAATGCCTAAGCAATTGACTCGGCAAAGGGGGAGACAATAGATTGTCATCTTACCTCTTTAGGAGATGCTCAGAAAGCACAGCATAGGCATATCCTGGGATTTAGGGGTTTCTAAAGTTGATTTAAGTCTATTTGAAATAATTAGTTCCGAATGAGGCAAACTAGCCTTTGATACAGAGGGTGAAAAGAAAAATAAGTGTTACAGTATTTAAAAGAGTATGTATGACATTGTGCCATTTCTTTACACCAGATTTGGTTTTGAGGTTTCGTTTGCGATGCCAGGTTGAGTCTGGAGGAAACAAGTATATGTGAATGAAACTGTACCTTTAATTTAAACAAAAATACATTATTTCCACATTTCAGCCACTGCAGTGCCATCCAGAAATGAAAGTGGTAGAAAAATTACTGCAAACAAAAATCAAGCTGACTAACCTCTTTTCATGGAACATGGTGGCTTTTTACCTTTCTGCATTACCAGTCAAAACCAATTTAATTCATGAATCATTTTCTAAAATGTAAGGTTGTACTACAGAACAGTTTGTTCCATGTGCATGTAAAGTTTGTAGCATCTTCCAAAAAAAAGGAATAATCAAGCATGCAAGATTAACTTCTCCTCAGAATACTTTTATATCTCAGACTCTTTATTCCATACATGCTTTTATTTTTTGTGCATATATTCATCTCTCCGGCTGTAAACATTGCCCCACAGTTGGATACACAAAATTAAATCATTTAATGGATTTGTGGTTCAGTTGATTGAGGTCCCTGGGTTTCTCTGCACTCTTGGCAGCCATCTTATTTGGTCTGTTACTGTCATTCACTGTCATTTCCACTTGGCTGGCGCCTGCGACAGGTCAGATTACTGGATGTGCTCAAAATATGATATGAAAGAGAGGACTGTGATTCTGATACTGATGGGTAGTGCTTTGCTTGCTAAAGCTATCTGAGTAGGTCTTGGTAAATGCAGTTTCCTCAGGCTGTTTGGGGAATCAGTGAAAGATATGATGGTAAATAAAGGGGCCATCTGTCTCCATGCACTAATAAGGCTTTACTTTCTGAAATCTGTTTTCACTACATGGATATTGTTAAAGCCAGGAGTTTTGGTTTACTGACAAGGGAATATTTTAATATAATTAGCATTTTTAAACCTAAACAAAGTTATGCACCTGTTCATCTATCTGTTACACATTCACTTTTCTTCTATTCTGTTCATCTAAACAGTTTTAGGTTTAGGGATGTTAGATTTAATTGTGCAGTCCTTCTCTACCTGCCACAGAATTGCCCCATTTTGTCACACAATAGCTACATATCTAGAGAAAGATGCCAAAGGGTTGTGGTTTTTTTGTTGGTTTTTTTTTTCACAACAGCTTAATGAAATAGCTCAAAATGTTTAATATACGTGCTATTAAAGAACTTGACAGCTTGTAGATGTTGGAACTTTTCAGGGTTAGCAGCTCTCTGATTCAGCAACATACACTGCAGCAACTTCAGCAACTGCAGTCAGCACATTGCTGTGACTCTAAACATATTTATAAAAATAAAAAATATTGTGGTATGCTCAGAATAGGACAAGAAACAACCTAGTTCTAGATAAAGCTCAAACTGTAAATAAGAATGGTGACATCTCAAGGTTATCAGTACTGATCTGCTCTTTTTTCTTCGGTACAACCTCAGAAAAAAATTATAATAAAATGGAATATGTATTTCTGTAAAAAAATATCTCTGAGCCTCTGTGGGACTTCTTAGCTCATTTCATCCAGTCTGAAGCCAAATTTATTTGCAATGCAGCATAAAATGTGAATTGGGATGAAGTTGGGGAATCCGTTTTTGCTGTCAGAGTAAAGATAATGAATGTCTTATCATGTTAATATTGTAAGGGGAATAATGTAGATGACATAGAGCAGACAGTGATGAAAATCATGACATATATGTTGTAGGACATCTTCTACAAGTAGACAAACCTGACTACTACAAGTTCTGTGTTCTCCATTCCTAGCATTTTTATTGTAATCCAGAAAAACTACTTAGTATGTCATAAGAAAGAAAACCTATAATTATCAGTTTTGTTAGGAGGATTCTTGTCTGTATACCCCTTCCTTTTTAAGAACTTAATGTGGATACATCTGATCATAAAGGTTTACAACTTATGTTGTTCTCATGTCAAAAAGGAATGTAATTAAAAATAAATTGGTCTTTCTTTCACATCCACATATAGTTATGGTGATAATATGATTCTTAAAAACATTTTTTTGCTCTCCATGCACAATTTTAACGTATAAGATATCAAAATGTCATTCCATCAAGTAGCTAAATTTGTCCTGCTAGAAGAAGTGTTTGGAAAAGTCTAAAATGCACTGCAGAAGACATGCAGAGACTCATTTTCCATTATAAACAGCAAATTCTTTCTGAGAGATGTTTTAGGGAACCTTCAGCTTATTTGATTTCAACACCTAAAGTGTTGCAGAAAAATGAGTAGCTTGTGGCACTGAAGCCTAACTGAAGTCTAGCAAAAGCCCTCATCTCTGATGCAGCTTTTTGCTATCTGCTGGTTTGGCCTCAGAAAAGTAATGAAAGAGTCACGAAACAAAAAGAATTTGATGTGGCTGATAACTAACAAGAAAAAATGAGAACAATATATGAATGCTAAAACAGTTGTGAAGAAAGCAATTTTGAAGACATTTCTAAAGACTAATTTGAAAAGAACAATAATAAAAGTGGTATTTTTCCTTACGTGTATAAGCAAATACAAAGGAACATTTTTCTATTCAGAAAGTTTCTAAATATTTCATATACATGATGTTCCTCCTTTTGTGCCCATTACTCTTCATGGTTTTTTCTTGTCACAGAAGCCAAAAGCTTTTCTCCATTCAGATCATGTCTTTCCTAGCCTCACAGGCTCATCCTGGCCTCTGGAGAATATGTATGTCCTAGCTAGTGCCTCTGCCTTAGAGAAGAGGGAGGTGCCAATGAATCTTTCTCTGACTCTATTAATATATTTACCTTCTTTCAGCCATGACCTGAAAGTGCAAAGAGAATTTAGAGGAGCTGAGGTGTTTCCACTCATGTGCTTGTTCCACATCCCACTGACCTCCCCTTGCCCATTCTACTGGGTTTTTGGGTCAAGGTTTTGCTAGCTGGGGGTGGGGTGGGTGCAGGAGTGGAATAGTGAATGAGAAGCTTCCCCCATGGCCACTGGTCAAGGCTGAGTGCATCAGTGACAGTGGTAGTGATTATAGAATAACATGCTTAAGAAGGGGGAAAAAAAACACTGAGAGAAATTACAGCCCGAGAGAGGAGCAGGAATATGTGAGAGAAACAACTTTTGCAGACACCAAGGTCAGTGAAGGATAGGGAGGAGGTGCCACAGGCACTGGAGCAGAGTTTCCCCTGCAGCCCACGAAGAAGACTGTGGTGAAGCAGGCTGTCCCCCTATGCCAAAGGAGGCATGCAAACAAAGGCACCCAGAGGAGGCTGTGGACCATGGGAAGCCCACACTGGAGCAGGTTTGCTCACAGGACTTGTGACC
The DNA here is from genome assembly GCA_013400835.1 of Zapornia atra. Taxonomy (NCBI): domain Eukaryota; kingdom Metazoa; phylum Chordata; class Aves; order Gruiformes; family Rallidae; genus Zapornia; species Zapornia atra. The sequence goes on along the minus strand of VZTU01014817.1, from coordinate 38,417 downwards.
CCATGGAGGACCCATGCTGAAGCAGTCTGGTCCTGAAGGACTGCAATCTGTGGAAAGGACCTGCAGTGAAGCAATTCATGAAGAACTGCAGGACTGTTGGTTCAGTTTGTGGAGGACTGTGTCCAGTGGGAGGGACCACACTGGAGCAGGGAAGAGTGTGAGGAGCCCTCTGCTTAAGGAGGAAGGAGCAGCAGAGAAAACATGCGATGAACCAACCACAACCCCCATTCCCCATCCCCCTGTGCTGCTCCAGGGGAGGGGGTAGAGAAATTGGGAGTAAAGTTAAGCCTGGTAAGAAGGTGTGTTTTAAGATCTGGTTTTATTTCTTTTTACTCAGCTCTGATTTGATTGGTAATAAATTAAATTAATTTTCCCAACTCCAGTAAGTTTTGCCCATGACATTAATTGGTGTGTGATCTCTCCCTGTCCTTATCTCAGCCCATGAGATTTTTATAATATTTTCTCTCCCCTGTCCAGGTGAGGAGGGGAGTGATAGAGCAGCTTGGGTGGGCATCTGGCATCCAGCCAGGGTTGACCCATCATATCCATAGAGTCAGAATTCAGAATGGTCAACTGACAGGCCCTAATGGAGAACTTGTGGTTAATGCAATACTCTCAAGTATGTACAGGAGACTTTGAGCTGTCACAGAATATTACGTTAGCCTCTTTCCTCCCCTTAAAACCGAGGCCATAGAGAAAGGGGGGTATGGTATCTTCACATGGCATCTTCCTCCCTCACAGACCTTTCTATATCTAGCATATTTTGGACAAAGGCAGGAGGGGAAGGAATTCTTCACAGACCAAAATAGCAATCATTCTTTTTGATATCAGGTATGAAATAATGAATTTTTCAAGGCAAATAGATTTGGGTAGATGCTGTTATCATTAGTGTCATGTCATCTGCCTACATGAAGCTTTTCACCAGCATTTCATGTAATATAACATGATGAGTTGAGCAGAAATTCAAATGACAATCATATTAGCTCCCTTCTGGTACGGTATATCATAGAAGACTGAAACAATGTGTTAGCACATTACTAAACAGCAAATTGATACTTGCAAGAAGGCAGTAATTTCATTATTAGTAATCTCTTTGCTAAGGCAGAAAATTCACTTTCCACTTCTCTACCTTGTATTAAAGATGAAACAGAATTGTATTTTTACAATTATTGTACTGAGAGAAAATTAATAAGAGTCTTCTCTGCTGAAAAATTCAGACCTTATGTTTTTTCTCTTTCAAATCTTGCAAGAACATTTTACCAATGACTTCAAAGGGGGTAAAAAATTATTATAAAAGTTATTATAATTAGACAATTTATGCTACATGAATGCTCAGAACTTAAAAAAAAAGATCTAAGTTATTTATTCAGTTACTTTCTATCAGAAGCAAGTCTTTACTATACTGCATAATTTATAGCTTAGGAGGAAAACACACGTTACAGGCTTGCTAAAATTGTGGTTTCTTCCTCAAATTAAAGTTTAAATTAAGAACCTCACTGCAAGCCTCATTCTGTCTCTCTATGTATATGCCTTCTAGGCCCTCATCAAAAAAAGGCACTTGCTTAAATTAAAATAAGAATACTCTTTTTTTTTTTTTTTTCCTGAAGTTTATGTCCCTGCTTAAGTGCTTTGAAAGATCATGTACTGCAGAAAGCTTTAGCAAACTCAGGCTTAGCATTGCAAGTTTTAGGAGGCCTTACAATCATCCAGTTCATTTGACAAAAACCTGCCAGACTCTGCAGGACATTTTACTTGCTGACAAGCAGATAGATTTCCATTCAATGCAATGCCATCATTGACAACACCCCTCTGCAAGTCACTGCATTAGATACACAGTAAGACGTGTTTGCTCTGCCCCCCTTAATGCCTCTTGGAAGACAGAGTGCGGGTGAAGAGAGGAGCTCTGCAGGAAATAAAATAGATCCCAGCACTGGAACTTGACTGGGTGCACTGGGAAGCTGACACAACTGTGCCTGGGAATGCCACAGCCTGACAAGTTAGCCCTCTCCTAAGCTGGCACCACTCTGGAGCCAGCATGACTGAGTGACTGTCCTTACCAGACACTTTACATCAAGCCATCTGTTTTCCATGCTGAGATAGCTAATGGCGTGTGTGCATAGGGTTTTGTGCCAGTTGTCCTCAGTGCTAAGGAATGGTCCCAGGCACATTTGGTTTCGTTGTAGCTTCCAACTCTCACATATATATATATATATATGTATGTATATATGTACCATGGCTGGATTTAGGCAGAAATTCTTTCCCTAAAGTTATCTCCTCATTCACAGAAAGCTGCTCATATGTTTCTGGGGCTGAGCAAGCATTGTTACATATGCTAAATATATATGACACAGAAAAGTATAAACAGCCTGAAACAACAGTTCAGTTGCTAACCAACCGCATTTGGCATGTGGTATTCTTTACTTTTGCTTACGCATTTGCTATTCTCTACCATTTCTTGTCATTTTTCTGGAGACTGTAAAAAGAAAGTGTGCAAATTGTAGAATTTAAAACATTTTATATTTTTTCTTATTGACCCAAAATGCAATGCAAGGACACCACTGTAATAGCCTGTGGTACCTCAAGCCCTTGGTTAATTTGCATATTTGCTGGTGGGAAGTAAATGATCGTTAAGCTTTCTACTTTCTGATTATGCAGAGACCAGTACATGTGGATGCTGCTTGCATGCCTTTGAAGCACCATAAGCAGGCAGAGATGAGTTTAGTTTATCATGTAATATTTTTCCCCATCAGATTATGAAGAACTGGATGGAGGGGGGAAAATTGTCAACATCTCTACCCATCATCCTCCAGGTTCCCTTAAATTAGAAGAAGATGTGGTGACAAGATACAGACCTTACACAGTGCTGTAGTACTGATGTCTCCACCCTCTTTCCACACACCTAAATCTTTTTGCCAATCTTAAGCTTTTGTTTTCCCCCTACTTTCTCTGTCACAGTTTAGAATTCAGCCACCTTTCACATTTTACAGGGTTATAACCTTACTGCAATCTTAGATTTTTTCTTTTGTTTTGCTTCAAAATAGGCAGTACCTTCCCTTCCTTGTACTATTTCCACTTTGAAAACTTTATGAAACATGTAATGCCCTTTAATTTCATCAAGAGCAAGCTATCAGATGAGAAAACAACCACTTTTTGCAGTTCTACCAAATTCTCCTTTGCTTGTATAAGCACTACTCACAGTTGGTTGAGACTGTTAAATGTGCCAGACATAGTAACATTTGCTTGAGTTTTCAATACCCAATTAAATTTTACTTTCTGACAATTAATATTTCATAGAATCTCTGGTTTATTTCTCTTAATGTGGCAACTGGCAGAATGTGTTCTATGGCCTTTTGTTTGTCACTCTAGCAAATTTCATTTTTATATCTTGGAAAAAGAATTTCCTTAGTTCTGCTTTTATACATCTGTCTGATAGTAGACAGTAACTTGTACAGAAACAGCTGCAAAATTGTTCTTGGCCAGTGATACTTATGAATGTGTGTTCATTATTTTGGAAAATAAAATTAAAACTGTTTGTAGTAGAATATCAATGGTCAGTACAGAAATGCAGTTTTGCCAGAAAGCTGGTTTTGTTTTATTTCAAACGTGGACTGTGTTTCCAAAATGATCATTTAGATGTATCATCACATAGATCTTCCTGATGCTGCACTTCAGAATTCTTTGAAGTAGAAGAGGACCCCTTTGACAGGTTCCACTCATATGCATGCCATGTCAGTTACCTTGCCACATGTCAGCAGAAACCTTTCATGGAAATGCTGGCAGTTTATCATTCTTTCAATAGAGTCACACATCTTATGAAAATGGATTTTAGAAGATATAAACATTCTATTAGTTTCTGATTATTGTTACTTTAATCCTACAATCAATTTATGCAAGTGAATGTCCTTAAACTTGCAAAAATACCTTCTGAATTCGATGAACCTCCTTCACTTTTAGCTAGGGGTGTTTTCACACTCAGAAATAAGGGTGGGAGACAAAGCCAACAACTTCTAACAAGTGTATAGATGTCTGCCATCACAAAATTAATATCCAGAAAGCCATATTAAATACTTTAAAGCATAAAATTGCAATGTTTTTATATTCACAGTATGTGTTTCATGATGTCTTGAGCACGCCTTTTGGAAGTGTATTGTATATTTTTCAAACTAGACTGATGTTTCTTAACTGCTCTTATTTTGGGTAGCTGAGGAGCACTTTAATTGTCACAGCAATTTGTGAGAGACAAAGTCCTGAACTTCATCTCTCATGTAACTTGATTTGGAACAATGAATCAACCCACCTCATAAAAACAGGGATGGTACCTACCTTAAGGAGCCCAAGCATCACTTCTTAGCCCTCTCAAATAACTAGTTTCAATTCTCAAGTAGATAAGCAAAGTTTTTTAATCATTACTATTACTATTATGTACCTGATAGGATAAATTAGATGCCTCTGAATACTGAGTGCATAGACAATAGGTTTATTCTAGAGATATTCAAATGCACACTCACTGAAATCTTTAATGAGTTATTCCACTCTAACAAAAATCTCAATTTATTCCTACACTTCAAAGATAATAGCTACCAAGGACAGGGGAAAGAATTAATCTAAATTCATCTAAAAAGCAGCAAGCAACATATTAGGAAACTTTAAAAAATATATGGGAAATCAGGGATTGAGGTGGGAAACTATATATATTTAGAATATCAAAGCTGACACTGTAACTTTGGGACTGAGATGTTTTTTAGACAGACTTTCATAATAAGAACATCACACAGTTTAATGTGTGCTAGAAAACTAATATGTCTCAAAGATTCATAATATAATAAAGGGCTAACCTATTGAATCATGTGTTATTTATAGTTCTCTGAGAAAGGAGCAGGAATTTTTTTGTATTACCTCCCTAATGTATTTTTCCAATAACCCTATAATTTTTTTTGATGAGAATTTTTGACTTTGAATTTGCTCTAATTTTACATTTGTATCAGTCCTTTAGCAGAAGCTTGCCTTGCTCCTAGAGCCTGCTCTAACTGTGGGAGAAGGCAGTGAAAGCACATAGCAGCTACAAGAAGAATGCAGTCACGCTAACCAACTGTAGTCACTTGAGGATCAGAGTTCCTGTACCCTTGATCCCATTTCTCCCCAACTTCTTCCGTGATTTGAGAGGTTAATGGCTGAGTAAGCCAAGCTGCTGGCCTAAGGGGAAATGAGCAATAAAAGGAACGGAAGAATTCACTCCTCTCATTCACTGTTTCCCTTTCCTCTTCTGCCAAAAATGTCCATGGACAGGAAGGGCCAGATGTGAGTGACTACAGGTCTCCTGCCTGTTTTTGTGGCCACTGATGCTATGAAAGGAGACCCTCACAACGAAGTGAAGACACGACTTTGGCTTTGAAAATTTCTTTGGTATACTTTCAAAACCAGTTGTTCATATTTCACACAGTTGGCATATTGTAGAAATGTAACCTGCAAGGTGCTCTCTAGTCCTTCATCTATTTCCCTACTCAGAGACATTTCATCTGCCCTTTCAAACCTCCAGTGAACAGAATTCTTGATTCCTCATATGCCAGTGCTAATCCTAATATCAGAAGATGTTTTTAATGGTCTGTACTTATCAATCTGATCAGGAATCGTTACAATATTCACATAAGCCTATGCTTGCATAAATACACGTATAGGTCACATATTCAGAGTGTAAGATACTGTACATAAAAATGTGAGGGTTTAAAAAATAGGTGAGACCATTAATTTTCTTCCTTTTTTTCTTCCCCCTACCATCGCCGCTGTAAAACACCTTCAGCATTTATGTTCTGCAGCTCAGATTTAGGACCACCACCATTTAGCAAGACATAGCAGGTTTGCTAACAGTTTGCGGAAGTACCAGCATGTTGTAACTTTATAATTTAAACCTGAAATATATTTTAACAAAAATATGTCTATATTATTTTTCTTCTTTCTTTTCCGTAATTTTATTTCTGCTTCAGTATTGCAACAGCAATATCCTGTTACACAACACGCTAGCCTGCATCCTCTTAATTCCCTTGCCAAAATTGTGCTAAATAATCAATTTATTTCCAACATTTCAGTGACATCCTAAATCCTAATTCAAGCACAGCTGCTTTTTTTGTATTGAAAAATACAGGCTCAAATGTTCACAAAAAGACATAATTTATCTTAATAATGGCATACTTGATGCATTACTGTACAGCACACAGGGGCCAGCAGTCCCACTGCTAGCTGATATATAACTTCAGAGACACAGGGAACACAGACCTTGAAAGCAAGAGAACAACAGACAGATAACAGGACAGGAAATATTTCACAGGTCAGTGTCAATAAACTGACACTGGCCTGTGGTCTGAATCGCGTGTCTCCAGGTAGAATCATAATAAAGAGCACATAAAGCTTTCTTTTTTTACAGAGCACACAAAAGGGAAAACTAAAGAAACATCAGATAGATGGATTAAGTGAATAACTGTCTTTTAATTACATTTTTACCACAGGTAGAGATGCTATTTAGGAAAAAAAAAATGTTAAAGTACAGCACATGGAAGAGGGGAGAGAAGAATAAGATACACTCAGCTGGCATAAATGAACATAAATGAAATTAAGTTTCCAGAACAGCAGGAAATACAATTTGTGCCAGAAACTGTCCGGCTTATCTCAGCCATCTCTCAAACAAGGCTATCAATCACTGTCTCATCCCTGTCTTCAGCATGGTTTTTCTTACCTCCAGCTGGCTGTACTTCAGCAGTGGACTCATGTTAGCTGAAATTCATTGCCTCTCTTTGCTTGTCTTTTATTCTTCAGAATTTCAACTATTTCTGCCAACCCTGGAAAGGTATTATTCTGCCTATATAATTGAGCAATAAGCAGATCATTGGCAGGAATGGAGGCTGTAGTGCTTAGTGAACACACCCGTGGACTGACAGTCATGAAATCTGAATTTTATTTCTACCTCTGCAGTGGACATTGAAAATCTATCCCTCTGTGCTTAACTTCCCTCTATCTGCAACATCGCCATTTCTATGCTGAAGCCTTCTTTATTATTTATTAATTTCTCTAAGGTCTGATTTTAAAATGTGATCTATAAATTTCACATGTATTCATACATGCCATACTACTTAAAGGCTTAATCTTCCATGCCATGTACTTTAAGTTTCTATAACCAGGGAAGAGGCACAGAGAGAAAAACTGAAGTGTTTCATTACTGTGTGTATGCATACAACATGCAATTGTACAACTGTTTCCTGTCAGGATCTCAAGTTATTAGAACATTATACAGGATTCAGCATCAGGGAGTACCAACAGCTTTCTGTTCCATAAGGGAAGGCAGACTGGGAGCAGGCAGGGCAAGGCAGGCAGGGCTGTAGCCTCACTGACACAGGCACAGCACCAAAGCACCCGGACAGGAGCAGAACAGAGCAGTAAGTGAGGTCAGGTAACTGGCCAGGGACTGCCAGGCAAATTCGCAGTGGTGACGTAGGTCTGAAGTCAACCCAGGAGGCTGCAGGTCAGCATCCTGGTCTAGATGAGCAAGGCACACAGCAAGAAGCAGCACGGATGCCATGTATCTCAGCCAGGGACCACAGCGGAGCAGCTCAGAATAAATGCAGCTGCTGAATGAGAGGGGGCCTGCCCTGTGTCAAACAGCATCAAGCCCAGGCAGCTGCTCTATTACAGCTGGCCTTGAGCCCTCACTGCTGAGCCCCCAGCATGATGGTACAATTCACTCAGGGCTTGAGCATTCAATGGTAAGTAATTGACATGATTTGACCCCAGCCATCAATTAAGCACCACACAGCTTCTTGCTCACTCAGCCCCCAGTGGGCTGGGGGAGAGAGCAGGAGTAAATGTGAGAAAACTCGTGAGTTGAGATAATAAAAAACTCAATAGGCAAAACAAAAGCCATGTACACAAGCAAAGCAAGCCAAGGAATTCATTCCACACTTCCCGTGGTCAGGCAGGTGTTCAGCCATCTCCAGGAAAGCAGGGCTCCATCACTTATAGCTGTTACTTGGGAAGACAAATGCTGTCACTCTGAATGACTCTGCCTTCTTTCCTCTTCCCCATTCCCTTATAGCTGAGTATGCAGTCATATGGTATTGGATATCCCTTTGGTCAGTTGGAGCGGGCTGTCCTGGCTGTGTCTCTTCACAACTCCTGGTGCACCCCCAGCCCACTGGCTGGTGGGGCGGTATGAGGAGCAGACAAGGCCTCAGCTCTGTGTAAGCCCTGATCAGAGGTAACAAACGCATTCTTATGTGATCAGCACTCTTGCTAGCTCAGGTCCAAAACACAGACCCATACTAGCTTCTATGATGAAAATTATCTATATCCCAGCCAAAACCAGCACAGTAATGTAGTTGTAGCCTACTTGAATTTCTCTCTGTAGTATATTTAATTTCTCTCTGGAGTATATTTAATTGAATAGTTATACGATACATTGCATTGAACAGTGTACACTGAAATAACCAGACAACTTATGTGGTGAGTTTTATGTGTTACTCAAGTTACTACTAAAAAGAATGGCAAAATCTGGCTTCTCTTTTTCTGTTTCAGTTACTTTTCTTAATTTTCTTGGAGTCGTTTATGACAAAAGTGGCAAACACCAAGACTTGCAAGCTGTTTCTTCATCAGATAGGCTTTTGAGAAAGATATTTATTGATTCATAACCAGTAATGACTCAGCCCCAGAAGTCATTAGTAAATCGATTCAGGAAGATTACCTTTGACTTTAATAGTAATTCTATGCATGAATGATCTAAATGATCAGCCTGGCAAGATACCGTGTTTGCTTACTATTTAGAAATTCCTATATGACTAATAGCTATGATCTATGAAATAGCTCCAGAAGCCTTGTGCCTCTATGAGTAATACTTCAGTTGCTCTGATTAGAATCAATTTCTGTATTCTAAATTTCTATGCATTTACTATAGCTTAGACCTTTCAAAGCTAATGACCATAAATTCAGAGCATGGATGATACTGATACATCATTTTTCGAATTGGTAGATTTTCTTCAAACTGCACTTCATCAAAGTTCTGGGACAGCAGGACATTGGTAACAGCAATGCTGTAGAAAAAAGCATATTGCTCACAGAAAGCAGTTTCACAGTGCTTTGTTAGGTGAAAACATTTGAGCTGAGGTAGGAACATTGTGAAATTGTCTGTTTTGTATGCATAGTAACTATTCCAAACACAATTTTATCATCAGTACACAATGTCAGTAACCCCTTTTGGAAAGCCGAACTACCTGCTAGAGCTTTCTTTCAGCTCTCAGATATCAGAACAATGAAACCACAGCAACACACAATGAAAATATTACAACTGAGTGTGCCTTGCAGACTCACAATCAGAAATTAATGAATAAAGTTACATTCAATATTGATGGGATATCTTAAACCAAGAGGATGGAAGCTGTTCTTCTCTAATGTCAGTAGCTTATGATGATTATTGACTTACCTTTTTGATTTAAGGAAGAGTACACCACTAATGCATTTTTCAGAAGCTTTTAATATTTGATCAAGGATAAAGTAGATTATACATCATACTTACTCAGAGCAGTGCAGTAAGATGGAAATGCTGAACAGAAAGTCAGTGAAAATTTTGATTGCTGTTAAAACAGAGATTATAATTGTAATGATCCATCAGATTTCCACTATGATTTGGGAGAAGTAGATTACATGTATATCTATTTTATGGGACTCCAATTAAGACATCATCAATTATGAATAGGTGGTAGATGTCTAAATACACCCTATTGTCTCACCTACTCTGTGCACTGCCAGAATAGCAAAGAAAGTGAATAGCCTCTAACGCATAATTTAAGGTTATGCAAGAACAAAACCATGACTAAATAAATGTTAAATACGTGTTTAATGGCTGAGGGTAAATTGTAGGATTACATTAGTATCATAGTTTTCGTATGTCTTTTTGTGAGGGAAGAAAATAGTTTTCACCAGCTTGAACAACTGTGAAAAAATATGTATCAGCAATGGGTTTTTAGATAAAAAGTATCACATAAATGTAAACTGACATTGTTATGGTCATGTGAGAGAGATTTAATCTCATTGTATGCGTTTACTCATACACGGTGGTTTCAGGAATGCTGCAAGATTAAGTCTCTTTGCTTCCTCGCATGTAATGGACAAGCAAGAAACATTCACGCATGACTGCGAAGAATCTTTAATTACTCCGATAGAGTTCAGATACAGTAGCCTAATTTAACCATTGCATGCATATTTGTTTTAGATGCAAATACCTGTAGTTTTTAAGTTGCAAGCAAATCACATGATTTTCAAAGGTATCAAACAATCTTGTTATACATTAAAGTATCTTGAAAGATGTTCATGGCTCCTGCAAAATGCAACTAACTTTCCATTTCTGTACTTCACACTTTTTTCTGTACTTAATGTTTTATCCAAAGTCTTAATTTGATCATGATAAATTACAATCTTTTGATTATCTTTTTTCATCTAAGAATGGATAGTATCTTCTTTGCCCCTTTAGTACAAGCACACCATTGTTTTCTATGGTTACTCTTTGCATGATAAAACAGAGGTAGGCCTACTACAGGACTGCATCAGGAATCTCACTGACAACTCAAATGACAAGGCTGTTATATCCATCAAAGACAAATAATTAAAAAAAAAAAAGAATGATAAAAGAAATGTTCAAAGAGATCATCAGTCGTGAAGATCTTAATTCTTATGCAATGCAAGACCTCACTGAGTTGCCCATATTACAACAATTTAAGTGACTGGATTATTAATATTTCTTGAGAGAAATGTAGTGTTAAAGTAAGCATATAAAATAATGCTCCCTCACAAAACAGAGATACCAAAACTCACTCTTAAAGGAAAAGAATATATAGGTCTTTCAAATTTCTTCTCTCATTAAATGGGAACATGTAACTTGTATTTAAGCCAAGATAACAGATTGTTGGTTTGAACTTAATTAGTCAAAAAAAGAGCTTGCAGCAACACATTTTCACACTGTGATCCCTCTAGTCCATAACAGTGGATGAAGCCTAATCCCCAAAATAACAAAGTCAGTGTGAGTCCTTCCACTGTATTATTCACAGATCATTCTCAGTTAAAAGTGCAATATTTGTCCTTTGTGCTTCTTACTTGGCAGTGTACTTAGGGGGTGCATCTAAAAGTAAACATGAGCAGAAGATACCTAAATAAAAGTATGAACAGACCCACAAAAGTCAAAGGCATGTCCCTATTAAACTGAAATCTGAGGGAATCCATGGGTCTTGAATTTATAATTTACTTTTTGGCAAAGAGTTTCATGACATTGGTCCTGTGATGGTATAGCACAAATACAATTTATGTTCAAAGTAGCATGAATATTTAAAATAAGTTATCATAAACTTCTATTTGGAAGTTCTCAAATAATGCACCTGTACACCATATATCCCTTATGTTTACATGAATGCAAGTTTGATCCACAACATCCAGTTCTTTTTCTAAGTATAACAGCTTCAAAATCAAGATGAGACCACCACATTATTATGCCAAAAGTCCGCAGATGTCCTTCCACTCTCATACAGAAATTTACAGTACAGAAAAAAGAAAGCTATTGAAGACAGAAAAAAAAAAACTTAAAAAAAAGTACTCTTTTTTGGTGGTTGGGTTGGTTTTTTGGGTTATAGCATTTACTAATTGCTCATCTATATTATTGTTATTTATTGTAGTTCATAGAATTTAACAGCACAGATAGGTAGTGTTATATCATGGGCATTTATCTGAGTAAAGCAAAATAGAATAAATTAGGTAGAAAAAGTGCTGTAGTTTGAAAATGTCACCCTATCTTAAGTGAGAGCTTTTACACTTGATTTTAATGAACTAGCTTTTCCTGTTATACATATATATCTATATAGGTTAATACTCAGCTGCTAAGGTTCTTTAAAAGTTTTGTTTTGCAGGAGGACTCCACTATATGCTTATAGAAACTCTTTGTATGGTTACTCTAATTCATTTTATCACAAATTGAAAAGCAGCAATGACAGCATTAGTGTTAGGATCTTGATTTTTTTACCCGGTGTAAAATTCCAGCAAAACCCAGCAGAAAGTTATGCTATATTATTAAACTCTCCAATAATATGTAGTTCAGCCTGTCACTGCTGTAACTAAACAAGCTGAAGAATCCAATGAAAATAAAAAAAAACAGATGTACCATATTTTCCAATCTGCTAACAAGTCAAAAATTGTACACCATTCTAATAATGAAGTAATAAAGCCATAATTCTAAACAAAGTCTTGCAGTTCTGGGCTAAATTAAGAACCCCAGGGAGTTCTCTCATGCTTCTCAATGGGCAAGAATTTACAGATTTAATGTAAAAAAGTCAGCTGTTGTACGGCTATTCTTATCCATTCAGGTTTGTTTTGTGTTGTTTTTTTCTTGGGACATTTTTCTAGCAACTTCTCTAGTCATTCTGGGGCTTCTGTCTAGTTTTGCCTACATTGAAAGGCTTTGTTTTTTGGAACCTGAACATGTGTCACAATTATGTGAGGCTTTTCCTCTCACTCATTTTTGCAGAAAAAAGAATGGAGAGGAGGGCTTGCTTCTGGTAAGATTTTTTACAAGAATATGCATCCAGTATGTATGTACTAGAGAAGATAAAATGATCAGCTTGCACTTGGAATAGGAGTCAAAGAAGTTGGTCATATTTTTTAAGATAGTTCCTAGTTAGTTTAATTTACAAGAATGCTGCAGCTCTTATTTTCTTCTAAAGAAAAGAGACACTACATATTCTATGCTGACAGAGTATTCCATGGTAGCTCTATGGTATAGGACTTTGAGAATTCATGATATCAGGTTTCTAATTCAGTATTTTGTAATAGCTAAGTGAATTGATAATTATCTTTTTATACGGACTTGGGCTGTTTCTGGAGGTGCTCCCATCTTTATTTTGAAATCTTATTAAAAACAACCCACCATTCAGACTTCTTTAAAACTGGAAGCTATCTAAGATCCTTGCACTTATTATTCATATTTTCAGGTGGAATTCTAGCAGCCATTCAGTCTTTCTAGGCTATGTTTCTTTGTACTTCACCTCAACAGCCGTTATTTATAACCTGAACTTTCACCTGTTAACAGAGGTTCTTTTTCTTATCTTTTATATTCCTCGAGACTTACAACCCTGCCCTAGATTAAAGAAAATAAAAAAGAGGAGACTAGAAAATGCCACAATATATTTTTTATATGCTGTCCATTCACATTTGCCACTTCTTCTTTTATGGCTTTATAATCCTCCCATCTGTCTTTCAGGTTTCCTTGCCCGAGTCTGAAAGTAGATTTGCCACATGAGCCTGGGAGTCCTGTAGCACTTTACTTGCCAGCGTTGCTGACCACCATACCTGTGGTAAGACACTCTGCGTTCTCCAGATCTATTCTTTTAGAGATACGTGCCATTGCTGCTCACTCCTTTTTCTGCTCTTTCCAAATACCACTGATTTTGAGATGTAGTCAGCCCGATTTTTTTAAATCCCAAGACATTAACAGCCAAACACCACATTTACTAAAACACTGACCGGTATGTTGTAGTGTGTAAAGATATTATAAGAGCATTCGTAATCCTCTCTAAAGACAATAGGACTTACTAATAATGCCTTAACTATTAACAGAAAGAATACAGTTAACAGCACATCATGCTTCTTTCTGCTTATAGATAAATCAGGTCTCTGATAGTTTCAACTTTATCCTTATTGAGTTAGTTACAACAAAGTAGTCCTTGGTGAACTGCAGTGCTATTGAATACTTCCCCACACATGCACCACAGCATTGTTATTCACGCTATTCAAATAATTGCATAATCTTTGATAAAAATCAAAGCTGTGACATTTCTTGGAATTATGCTTCATAATCACCATGTTACTAAAGTCACTTGTGACATTGGGTTGTCATCAGAACACCTTGTGTAATGCAATAACATAGCTGACAGATGCTCATATACCCTTCAGTTTGGATTTTGTTTAGGGGGTTCGCTTTTTTTTTTAGTTTAGAGAATTTATGATACTGTAAATTTCAAGATTTCCCACCTGCAGCACTAAATAACTTTTACAAAACATATTAGAAAGTTTACTCAGAGTAAAAGTAAAAAAAAAAAAAATCCTCTTCATGAAGCTTTAAACTTCAGGTTGAAAGCTTCCAAGCCAACAGCAAGTGACTTTGAAGCCTCAAAAAACACTTTTTCCCCTTCTTTATTCACATCTGCGTATAACTGAAGTGCACACCTATGGTTCTCTTTTACTCATTTTAAAAGGTTACTTAGAACTTTTAATTAGTCCCTACTAAGCTGCCTTGTTACAGATATAAAGGCTTGAAAGGTCTGAAAGGATTGAAGGGAGGTGCTCTTCTCCTCACCCCCTAAAGTGCAGGTGTGACAGAGTGGTGGCTTGACGCTGGCTTGGAGGCCAGACGCCCACCAAAGCTGCTCTATCACTTTCCATCCTCAGCTGGACAGGGGAGAAAATATATATTGAGAGGCTCAGGAGTCAAGATAAGGGCAGGGAGAGATCATTCAGCAATCAGTGTCACGGGCAAAACAGACTCAACACAGAATAAAGGAAAGAAACTCTAATTTATGACCCTGCACTGCACACCCAGTGACACCAGAGTCGGGTAATGAGAAGTGCAACCAGATCTTAAAGCACCTCCCTCCACCCCTCCCTTCTTCGCAGACTGCACTTTAGTCATGATTTCGCTCCCTTCTTCCCCCCCATGGTGGCAAGGGGAGGGGCAGGGACCAGGGGGAATGGGGGGTTTGGTCAGTTCCTCAAGCATTGCTTTCCTTCTTAGCTGGGGAGGGGGTCATTCCTCACACCCCTCCCCTGGTGCAGTGCGGGGTCCTACCCATGGGAGACAGTTCTCCACAAACTTTTCTGAGGTGAGTCCTTTCCCATGGGGCTTCAGCTCTTCACCAGCTGCCCCAGCGTGGGTCACTTCTGTGGGGTGAAGTCATAAAATCATAAAATGTCTCTCAGTCTCCTGAGCCCAGACTGCTCCAGCCTGCGCACCCATGGGGTCACAAGCCCCCCCAGCAAACCTGCTCCGGTGTGTCTCTCTCTCTGTCTTGCTCACCTCTGTGTCTCTGTCTCTCTCCATGGGCTACAAGTGCTGGCAGAGGCTTGCTCCAGCGCGGGTCACAGCATCTCCTGTATGTCTCCACCTGCTCCACCACAGGTTTCTCCACGGGCTGCAGGGGCATCTTTCTCTCCAGCACCTGGGGCACCTCCTCCACCCTCTTCCCTGGCCTTGGTACCTGCACAGTTTCTTACATCTGCCACCCTTCTCTGGTGGCAAAATGTAGCTGCTTGCGGGATTTTTTTCCTTCTAAATGTGATTCCCAGAGGTGCTGTGACCGTCGCTGATGGGCTCGGCCTTGGCCAGCAATGACTCCGGCCTTGAACCGGCTGGTGTTTGCTCTGTCAGGCCTGCAGAGAGCTTCTGGCTGCTTCTTGCAGAAGCCACCCCTGCAGCCTCCCCTCCTCTTCCAGTACCCAGCCACACAAAACTGTAACATACAGATAAATGTTACCAGTCCCAGGCACCTTCACAGTACTGCTTGTTGCTGCAAGCTTGGCAATGGGATTGTTTGCTGTTTTCTCTTAAACCAAAGCACTGATATAATCTATCACTGGACACAGGTAAACAAAGTTAGAGTTTTCTATAGAAAGATGACAGCTTGTTTAGCTGAGGTGTTGGCAAATTTCTAACATTTTACTGAAGACTTAACGGGTTTATAGACACTTTTTGAAGCAACAGTAGAGGAAAAGCATATAGTATGTATAACCCAATGCAGAGCTTTACAAAAGATTAACACTTTTGTATCGTTAGAAAAACAGAGTTGTTCCCTTCTGCACAGAGATTCAGTAGCTGTAGAAAATTATAATTACAAATATGGATTTTTTACTTTTTTTTTTTTTTAGTACAAATAATAACTGGGATTCTCCAAGTGAAAGTATTCACAGCCCTTTGAGAATAGGTAGGGGAATACCTTCATAAAACTGTTCTCCATTTCATTAATCCCATCATAATCCATCAGTTAAACCTGCACTAAACAATCAGAGTAAACCCCTAAATCCTGGGAAGCTTGCCCACTTTTGAATACAAAACACAGCTTAATAAAGCCTTCCTTCATGATAATTCCTAAAAGACAATATAAAATAAATAATTAAAATATAATTCCCTCCAATTACTTTCAAATAGTTCTCCTCTCTGTAAAACAAAGCCTTTTTCTAACCATCAAACTAATATTTTCTTTTGAGATGTCCTGCTGTTAAGGACTGAGCTGCTGGTATCTGGAAATATTTTCTCTGCTCCAATGTTGTGGTTTTGGTGGGGATTTTTTTGTCTGCTTTTATTGTTGCTGTTGTTTATTTTTTGTTAATAGCATACATTTTTTTAAAGTATATTGCAAGTATTTAGTTCAATTAGGAGTTAAAAAATACTAAATTCTTAATATGTTCATTTTCTAGTCAATTATGTCTGACACCTAAATCAGATGTTATTGTTGCTTCTGTTTTGCTCAGACTAAGACACCTTTACATGTTGAAAATAAATTGTAGAATCGATACTGAATCCACAACAATTTAAATATATATTTTAGGAAAACTTAACCTCCACAGATTTAACAAGGCTACTGGTTTAACATTCTATGATACCAGTAAAACCTCAAGCAATAACAGAAAGCCTCAAAAATCTCACTTTCTATAAATTATTAGTCATTAATAAAAAGAAAATGCTATTTTTTTCAATATTAGCATATAATAGTTTATAATAATGGAAGCAATGTCTCATTGCTTCTAACATGAACAAGGAAAACATTCCCTTAATCAGGGTAATGTAGTAGAAGAATGTGAATTCAGCAAAATCATGTATAACTGAAAATTATTTTACATTTCAAAAAATACAGTTTGCTATTTTGATATCCTCTTTATGTTGTTTTTGTATGTGCAGCATTTTAAAGAAAACAAGGGTGCATTAAATTTTATGATGGAGTAGTTTTTTTAATGAAGACAAAAATGTTTCATATTAGTATCATTATACATCCCAGTATTAAGAGTTCAGTGAGGTGTTTTCATTCCTCTATTTCCTCACTCTGCCAGGATAACATCATTCTATACACAGGATTACCTTAATGTGCACTATTGTGCCCACACTTAAATTTTCCTGAGCATGGAGTTTGCTGGGCACACCTGTCAGTGCATAGTTAAATTCTCAAGATACGAATGCCAAGAGGACAAAATTTTTTCATTGTTCAAGATTTAACCACAAATACAGTGAATCAAGTTGTCTTTTCAAACAGTTACTGTTCAAGTTCTTTTTGTTTTCTACTGAAAATATTTTGGAGACAAAGGCTAGAAAACTCTCCCTAAAGATATATTTTTTTCATCCATTAACATGCAGCTGGGTAACAAACACAGAAGGAAACCCCACAAGGTTGTAAATGAAACATAGAACTGTTTGACAATGTCATGATTAGGGTTTGTCATCATTACTTTTATGTGCAGCTTTTGTCCTTCCTCCTTTTCTGAGTCACAGTTCAGGATTTTCTGTGAAGTACTTGTCTTTACAACATACTCATATTTGGCTCATCCTCAATAGCTTTATTGGCCTTCACCTGTTGTGTCTAGCCGTCACAGACTGCCTGTGCACCTTCTTTTCTTTATAAAAGTGAGATTGCACCTCTTCAGTCTCCAATCGTGTTTAAGATCCTCTCTTCTCTTAGTCAAGAACCACAGAAGCAAAGACCAAGAACAAAGGAAATCCTCCTGTTTCCTACTTCAGCACCATTGTGGCCACTTCCATACCCCATTCCACTTTCACAATTCCCCGAGGACAGCATCTGTTATGCAAATTTTGGTTTTTTTCCCATTTTAAGGGGTGGCTTATCTCTGCACAAGGTATCTATGGGACCTGCCCAGAGCACACAAGCCACTACTGGGCATACTCAAACTCAAGTTTACAGAGGTAGCAACTGAAGTAGAAGTTTCATAAAGTAGCAGAATTCACCCCTTGCTCATGAACAAGACAGCTTGCTGATTTTAATGTCCAAGCCACAAAGCTGTGTGCATTTCTTGTAGCAGAATATTCTTGGTCTTCTTTCAGATGAAAAACAATGTGGTTTCTGTAAACTAATTAGAAGAAACCTCTTGATCATTTTGCTAAAACTTTCCAAAAAGCTAGCCTGAGGAGGAAACTCAGCCTTCAAATTCCTCCCAAACAATTAAATTTTGGCAGACTTGTAAACAGCTTATAAACAGCGAAATACTTTTCTAATAAAGCAGCCTTATTTTGTCTTGCTTATAGGCAATAGCTATAATTTTAATTAGATATATGTGTGCATGATTTATATATTGTTTATGCTGTATGTGTGTGGCTTTTAAAACAAGACTAAGTGATCCTGTAATACATAAAGAACACTGGAGTTTTTCTTTGATCTTTCTTTGTAGTTGATTTCCTCCAAACCCTGTATCATTGCAATAACTTTAGTCTTAGCAACTATATAACACTCTAAGTCTTATAAACAACATAAAGAAAACTGTGTGGGTGTTGTTTTTTTTTTTCTATGTACAAGTCTGTAGCCATCTATTATTTGATCAAGGACAACAGGAAGAAAAGAATTTTAAAAATTACCTGCAGTATCACCACTGAAGCTGTGAGCCAGATTTTGCCAAAGATTCTGGGTGTGTTAACCACCTCTGAAAACACAACAGCTGTTTCTAGTCCCTTTAGAACAATAGACTGCTTGAAGCGATCAAGGTATATATTATTAACTGCAGGGGGGTGGGGAGAAAAAGGAATATCAAGTATTTTACTATTTTCAAACCTTGTTACTACATGAATGAATATGCATACAGTTTCTGTACCATATTCTAATGTGTGAAAATATCTGAAAAAGGTTATATCATCATACAGAAGAGGAGGCAGTTTCTTGAGAAATTATAAATGGAGGTTTAATGACATGTGAAACCCACAGATTAAGATGAGACAGGCAAAAAATATGGCACAGTTTTTTTCAAAATATATTGATTCAGCCTATATTCTTTACTATCTAAGCGAGAGAAAATAAAAACACACTTTACCAAAATATATCATATTTATTTTATGCTGAGTATCTGCCATCATTTATCTATTTCATATTTTGGAAAGGCATCGAGGCTAATTGAACAAGAAAATGTCCTTGTTCTCTCACCAAAGCTTTTACCATCTTCAATAAATAGTCACTCTCTTGGAAATATATTGATCTGTTTTGTGAAGCTCATTGTAGATCCTTTGCAAAAGTTCATGTCAAGTCATTTTCTATGTTTATTATTTACTCTTAATAATATTGACAAACCCATTAGGTGCTGACACTTGTACAGTTTTTCAGATGAGAAATCTTGGCCCTTTCTCGCTGTAGAAAAAGGTTACAAGACCCCTTTAATGAGATTCATTTGATTTCTAATTAGTAACAAATGCAAAACTCAAGTACATTTGACAAAAAAGAAATAAAGTCATTAGCTCAGTCATCAGTATGTTAAAAAAAAAAACAAAACAACTAGCTGAAGTCCTGAAAGATCAAACAACGTGTAAACAATGCAAGGTAGGTTTAAGTTTTTGGAATAACTTCATTAAAGAGAAACTATTTTAACACAACACTGCGTAAGGAGGCAAGAAAAAAAAAGATTAATTCTTTTAAGTTATTTATCTTTAAGTGTTGGTATTATATTCGTACCAAAAGTGGGCCTATTTTAAAAGGCATCCCAAGGTACCCCCTTTAAAAGTTTAATACTGTTTTCAGAAATAATTTGTGAATTAAGGTTCTGATTCCTATGAGAAAGAAACAGAAAATGTGACCCAAGATAAAAAATATCAGTTACTGTGTCTCGTTTCTGCTAACTCAAAAACACTCGTGCTCGAGGCTTAGTTCTGAGACTTTGATTCTATCTCATCTGTTTTGGTTTTTTCTACTCAGAAAATATTTTCTGCTATGTCTGAGGGACTGAATTAAAAAACCCACTCCTTTCCCACTTCACTTGTTTTAGAGGGGAATCACAGGAAACATTACAACATTTTGAAACCCTTCATAAGGACAGAAGTGAACTCCACAAATATGAGTCAGCGCCTTTATTTATGAGATTAGGCCCAGTGAAGGCAACAGGAAAAAAATCACCCAAATATGATTCAATGCTGTAGTCACAGCAATAAATAAAAACTGGAAACAAAGTAAACAAGGATATTTATACACATAATTAACCTTTGGAAATAAACTTTACCACAAATGAGAGGTAGAATTAGATTTAAAAGGCATGTTGATGCTTATGTTTCTTTTTTTTGGGGGAAAAAAAAGATCAAACATATGTTGGATTTTGATTTAATAGTCCCTCTGGGTCCAGGATTTCTCATTTATCAGGAAGACAGTTTTTCAAGATTCTCTTTGGTACATCCCCACACGGATGCCCGGTAGGTATGATTTTAAGCACTGCATAGAAGACAACCCTAGTACAAACAGCTTACTTCTAGAAAAGTAATTCTTAATCTATAGTATAAATATATTGAAAATGTGACAATATTGGTGCAGTTTTCTCTTTTTTTTCTTCTGCCAGTGACATCAATATGAAATAGGAATAAATTCATTTTTTTCTCTGTATTCTCTAAGTTTTAAATTACCTGCACAAACAGTTTTATATATAAATCTACACTGAAAGGCGTGAAATGTTGTCCCTCTACTTGTATAATTTACTGCTAGTTAACATACTGTAATTATTTTGAGTTAATTTACATTCTTGTCTCAGTCACTTATTTTAAACTGTGAATATAAAAGATCTTTCACTTGTACCATGCTAATATTCGCTCACAAATATAGAGTAAAAGATTGAATACAAAAATTGCCATCTTCCTATTCTCATAAACACATACACTAGATAATATCAAAGCAATAATATAGCTCACTAAGGTCCACAGTGCGTGTACATGACTTCATCAACCCTTAGTGAACCATAAAGACCCAAGAATAACAAGGCAAATCCGTCTTCCGTGTACACAATGCACGGTGAGACAGTAATATTACAGGAATAGTTCTGTCTGCATACGGAAACAGTTTCAGATAATGAAAGTGTCACCATATGATATTGCAGAGGACTCCTCTACACGCTCCACCAGGTGGAATTCAGAAGAACTTAATGATCCATACTTGCTCTCACTAGATTTCAAAATGCAAATTGACTTATTATGTTTCTTTAAGGCAGCCAGAAAAAAAAAATCATAATACGTTTGCTGTCTCATGAAATGCTTATTTTTATACTCAACTGGAGGCAAAGCACATAGTCATGCATATGAGCATACATCTCTTAATTCTACAAAAGGCATAGCACCTTTATGTGTTATGCTTCATAATTCTTATTTTATGATCATCTAGAGGTTCACAAAAAATAACGAGAATATTTCAAGAGTATTTAACTGAAGTCATAGAATAAATTAGGTTGGTTATCCATATCAGGAAAAATTTACCCCAGAAGAACTGTACAATATTTTATTGCAGCCAATATAATGACACTGAAGTGGTTCACATGGATTTGCTTTTCAATTTTTAACCCCAGAAAGGTTCCATTCAAGACACAGGATATATTTTTCTAGAAGACGATCCAGGTCTCATAGAAAGCCAGTGATATAGTAGCAGCTTGCTGGGGGAAAAAAAAAAAAATCAAGTTGCTGTTTTGAAGAACTAGAACACTTCTATTTGATTGAGGAAGAAGAGGGGAATAAGAAATCATTTCAATGGATACTGCAAACTGTACTGCAACCACTGTCAGGTCTTTTCTTTCTTTCACATTGATGTCTAATCTTTTTTGCTTCTGATTATTGGGGTTTCAAAATGAAGTACTATAAATTTCTGGCCTAAACTACTTCTGTAGGATATATCTGGGAAACCTCTATCCCATTGTCATTTTTCCTGGGTTGTTGCTGTTCTGAAAGTAGAGTCAAATGCAGGATTGCAAAGCTGGAAGTTTCAGTTTGAGGAAATAGATATTGAGGCTTTGTTTTGTCTGTTTTTGCACTTGGGTCTGGCTCCAAAAGTCCCTCTTAGAATCTCTTTACAACTTTCACAGTAAAAAAAAAAAAATATTCTGTCATCTCTTCTGCTAAGGGTGGTTTAAATATCCCAAATAATGCTTAATTTTAGCCAGGAGAGAAGTCTCAAGTTAAATCTTCTGTTTAGAGGTTTGTGCATATCCAGCAGAACAGTCATACATCTTGGCTGTAAAATAAGACTCAGAGTTTGAATTAAAAATAGATATTTCTGCAATATATATTGTGCAAATGCCAAACATCATTACTTCTCTTTCTAGTACCACCCTAAAACAATCTTTGAGGTTGCAGCCCAGTTTCTAGCTACCTACTGCCACTTTCATTCTTTTAGTTCTGCATAATTGTGCCATTTGGGCTGACAGAATGCAAAAAAAGTTTTGAGGTAGAGTGACATTGACATCCAGGGCAGATATAGGTCAGATATTTTGTCTTCAATAGAAATGTAGAATAACAGATGAGGAAGAAATTCTCTTTCCACTTTACTCAACCTTGTTTCTTTCTGGGACTTCAAATATGGTGGTTTGTTTCTAGCTTCTAATATTCCAAACACCATACCTATTTCAGGGGTCATTTAAACAGGTAACAAATAATGTACTACATTCCTTGGAAATATCTACTAATGCTTGACTAATATCCTGGTAGGTATTTTGTTGGAAAATTATCTAGAAGGGCATTATCTAGTACATAAGGGTAAAGGAGTCTAGTGCAGTTTCTAAACATCTGATTTATAACCTTTTATTGAAGCAAGAATGTTACTAACAACTCACATTGCACTGTGCATATATTTCTTTATATTTTATTTTAAAACATTTCATAGAATCGTAGAATCACCTGGGGTTGGAAGAGACCCTTAAGATCATCAAGTCCAACCACAGCCTAACCCTGCCTAGACCACCTCTAGATCATGTCCTTTAGGACTTCATCTACACACCTTTTAAATACCTCCCAGGATGATGACTCCTCCACCTCCCTGGGCAGCCTGTTCCAATGCTTGACAACCCTTTCAGTAAAGAAATTCTTCCTGATATCTAATCTACTCTCCCCTGGTGCAGTTTTAACCCATTTCCTCTCGTCCTACCGCTTGTCAACCCCAACATCTCTGCAATCACCTTGCAGGTAGTTGTAGAGAGCAATACGGTTTCCCCTTAGCCTCCTTTCCTCAGGACTAAATAGCCCTCATAGGACTTGTGCTCCAGACCCTTCACCAGCTTCATCACCCTCCTCTGCATGTGCTCCAGCATCTCAAAATCCTTTCTGCAGTGAGGGGCCCAAAAGTGAACACAGTACTCAAGATGTGGCCTCACCAGAGCTGAGTACAATGGAACTATCACTTCCCTACTCCTGCTGGTTACCCTATTCCTGATACAAGCCGTTTGCTGCCTTGGCCACCTGGGCACACTGCAAGCTCATGTTCAGCTGGCTGTCAACACCCCAAGGTCCTTTCCTCCAGGGAGCTCTCCAGCCACTCTGCCCCAAGCCTGCAACATCGCTGGGTCTATTGTGACCAAGGTGTAGGACCCAGCACTTGGCCTTGTTGAACCCCATAAAGTTGGCCTCTGCCCATTGATCCAGCCTGTCCAGGTCCCTCTGCAGAGCCATCCTGCCTTTCAGCAGATTGACACTCCCACAAAATTTGGTGTCATCTTCAAACTTACTGAGGGTTCTCTCTCTCTCTCTCTCTCTTTCTCACAGGAGATGACCTTCAAGATTTGGGGTGCCTGAATTTGTTTGCAACCCATTTTTTTCATTGCAATAATCTTCCACATTATTCGGAAATACAAGCAACTACATAAAGGGCTATCATTAGTAAGAACAAAAACAGATGCCATACAAATATTTCTTTGAGCATTCAGTTGCCAAATCCACATTTTGTTTAATTCATCCATTTAGAGAACTTGAAGAACAGGAACAACCACAACAGTGGAAGTAGAAGATCAAGAACTGAAGCAACTTTCATCTTTTCAGCTCATTAACTCTGAAATGAGGAGGTATCATGACTGGGCATAAAGGTGCCTCAGAGAATCTAAAACCTGCGAGGAAGCAACTATAATTAGTTTCCCTTTAGTTTCTTTCTCTTTATTTTATCTTTTGCTTCAAGGAAACATGCCAGGAAGATTACATTCACAACTATGAAAGCATCTAAATAACAAATACAGCTTAAGAATATTTGTAACTTCTTTCAGTTATTGGAAACAAATGTAATTTTAACTACATGTTCTATTATCCTATTGCCTTGCTTTGATATATACACACTGGATTTTCAAGGATCTACTTCCACATATAAGCAGGTCTGATAATAATTATATACATAATCAGTATGTAGCTGACCACATCACTACAGTTACTAGCCAAGATTGACTCAGAAAAGAATCAAAATAGTTCCCATCCTCACACCATAGGTATAAGAAAATATCTTGTTCTTGAAATTTAGGATTTAGGGCCCGAGGGAAGAGCTTATTTCATTATCTAGGCTGCACCTGGAAAATGTTTCATCCATTAAAACTAAGGACTTCAGACTGAGCTTCTCCACTAACTGTTGTAGCTGCAGACACTTAGAGTGCACAAAAAGGGAGATCCTTGAAAGGAGTAGTCCCAAATCATCTAGAGGTTTGAAGGCTGAAACCAATGAACAGTCAGAAATTTTAGAAAAGTCAGGTTCCTAAATTTTGGCATCCTCAAGGTCTGATACTTTCATTTTTGAAAAAATGTATGCAAAATGTAACAAACCTAAATATTAACACACACACCCCCCCCATAATTTCTGCTGTTTTACAAGGTCCAGGGGAAAAATGTTGACTCAAGTGAACCACACCTTCCTCATATTTATTTTTTTTAAGCTGTTGTGCTTCAAGGATATTTCACAAGAATATTTTTACTACCCTTTACACTATATTAGATATTAATCAAAACCCTACATTGCAAATCCAAGTAATAAGATTTGGACAGGATTTCTTAGGGACCTCAGTTATCTAGCAGATATAAATGCCTGAATCTTCTCTAGCCATTAATTAAGGCAGTCAATATTTAAAGCAGGACTGAGTTAAAGAACCAGATTGCATAGCATAGCCAGATTCTGAACTTCCCAGTAAAATCTGACAGCTAAAAAAAAAAAAGCAGAAAGACAAGTCACACTAAAAATGAATGGAAAGAAATCACCTTAGTAGAAATACATTCTCTTGTGGGAAGACTCAGGAAGAAAGACTCAAGAGGTGATGTCTTTTGTTCAAGGGAAGTCTAAGAACATTGAGGCATGTACAACAATCTAGCTGCAACTGAGGCAGTGGATTAAAAAAAAAAAAAAAGAAGACCTACCACTTTAAGACTAGACAAGCTGTGATTATAAATTGTATCCTTGATTTTCAAAGAAACCTCTTAAAAACTTATTTCATGGTTTTGTCTAAGATACTCTAACTGGAGCTGGTAAAAGCATTGTTTCATGGTTTAACTCAATCAAAGTT
This sequence comes from Zapornia atra, assembly GCA_013400835.1. Classification (NCBI taxonomy): domain Eukaryota; kingdom Metazoa; phylum Chordata; class Aves; order Gruiformes; family Rallidae; genus Zapornia; species Zapornia atra. Next base: position 12,878 of record VZTU01014817.1, on the reverse strand, counting down.
ACACCTCTTGGTGTTTAGAATGGGTAAGTCTGTCTTTACTGAATCACAGAACGTTAGGAGTTGGAAGGCACCTCGAAAGACCATCTAGTCCAACCCCCCTGCCAGAGCAGGATCACCTAGACTAAATCACACAGGAACACATCCAGGCGGATTTCAATGTCTCCAGAAAAGGAGACTCCACAACCTCTCTGGGCAGCCTGTGCCAGTGCTCTGTCACCCTCATAAGTGGAAAAGTTACTCCTTATATTCACATGGAACTTCCTAGGCTCCAGTTTGCACCCTCTGCCCCTTGTCCTATCGCTGGCCATCCCTGAGAAGACTCTCGTCCTTTACATATTTATAAACATTAATGAGGCCACCATTCAGTCTCCTCTTCTCCAAGCTAAAGAGGCCCAGCTCCCTCAGCCTGTCCTCATGAGGAAGGTGTTCCACTCCCTTAATCATCTTGGCGGCCCTGCGCTGGACTCTTTCAAGGAATTCCCTGTCCTTCTTGAACTGAGGGGCCCAGAACTGGACACAATATTCCAGATGAGGCCTCACCAGGGCAGAGTAGAGGGGGATGAGAACCTCTCTTGACTTACTAACCACACCCCTTCTCATACACGTCAGGATGCCACTGGCTGCCTTAGCCACGAGGCCATGTTGCTGGCTCATGGTCATCCTGCTGTGCACCAGGACCCCCAGGTCCCTCTCACCTATGCTGCTCTCCAACAGGCCAGTCCCCAAACTATACTGGCACCTGGACTCCATCATAAGTTTCATAAGAACTTACTGTTCTTATGAAAGCCTCAGCACCTGGAATGAAAGGAATGTTTAAGATTTCATTTAAAAAGTGAATGAATGCTTTAAGGTGCTCTGGATTTCTGGACCAAAGGGGAAGTAATTAGTTAATAATGTCTCTTCAGAAACAAACCTAACATGGTATCCATCAGGCCGCAAGGCCATTTTCTTACCAAAGTAGTGGAGGGTTTGTTGGATTTTTTTTTGTTTTTTCAGCAGTTTTTTAATTGGTAACCTCTAGATAAGCAAGAAGCAGAGAGATCTGAGGGTAGAGAAGCAGAAACATACAGATATGTGCACTAGGAAAGTTTCCACTTTGGGCGTAATACATCTTTAAATTGTGTACTGAGTTTATCTATCCATCATGATGACAGTTCAGAAATGTTTATATGAGACCTGGAACTGCATGAATGCTTCTGCATGCTCACCACTTGAAAAATCAAGCATTTAAACCCTGTCCCACCCTTAAAAAATGCAGTAGAATATATTTCAAATTATTAAAAACAAATAACAATCACAATTTGACAGTAGATTTCATTTTAACCTGAACAAGGTGGGTTTTTTCTGTATGCTCTACCTTACACAGATGCAATTTGTCTTCATTCCTGTGGAGAATATTTGAAAGTGACACTTAGGATTTCTATGGCAAAAACTAGATACAGAAAACACACCTTGGACAGAGTCAAGATTCTCTAAACTTGGGGCAGACCATCTTAAGTCACCACATTACATCAATTACAAATTGTGGAGGCTGCAGCATGCCTCAGGGCCCCTTCCCAGTGTAAATAAACTGAGTAACTACTAACAGCCTTAACTCAAAGTATTCTTGCTGTAGTTGCTTTTTCTGGTTATGAGTAGCTTTTAAAAGTAGCACAGATGATTATGCAACAGAAGTAACAGAAGAAAGATGCATTCATGTGCTTCATTTAGAAGGAAAAAATCATTATTATGTATTAATTTGAATACATGTTTTAATGACTTCTGCAGCAGGAAAGAACAGGTAGCTGATAAGAATCTTCATTTCTGTCTTCAAAACTGAACCCCACTCTCCTGATCTTTTTATATCTTCAATCTTGGCTTATACTGCTCGTCTTTAAATCAAAAACTATCCACTTTTACATTTAGAAAATAACTAAACTTTTGAACTGAAGTCTTGGATACAAACACAAAAAAAACCCAGAAATCTGACATCATCTCTGTTGGCCTCAAAATTCCCAAGTTGACCAGAACATTATTTCTGCTGCTGCTTAGAACCACTGCAGTACTGAGGTTCTGGCATAGCACCATGTCATAGCTTGATAATGCCCAAACGCAAGAATGCATCTCAGAGCATGGCTGGACTAATCTGCACCTGGAGAGAGGATGGCTGAGTTCTTCCTCAGAGCAGTCTTTCCTAGAGAAGGTATACAACTCCCTACTCTGGCATAGAGACTTGTAGTCTCTACGTGTAGACTTTACTCTACATGTAGTCAAGATTTCATGTAGATTTCATATTGGGATAATAATAAAGTACTTTTCTTATTATTCCTCACTTGTTTTGTAGAATTGGGGTAGCAAGTGATATGTGCTGTGGTCTGACAGCTACGTGTACGTACTGCCATGTGACAGAGGATTGATGACAACACTCTATCAGAACGTTTGTGAGGGAGAGAAGAAGATTACACATGAAATAATCACCTAGTAAACAGCTTATCTAAATAGGAGTCTTAAAAATAATTACTTTTAAAATCATTTTTGCTACTAATAAGAAAAAAATAAGGAAATACTATAGAAAGGTATGATGAACATGGTAGCAATTTTACTCCATTTCCAAATACAGTATAATTAGTATAATTCAAAGTAGGTAAGAAATCTAATCAGAAACTTACACTCTTTCAAGGGAACTTTCATCTTGAGTCCAACTTACCAGAGGTAAAAATCCTTTCTTTTTCCTAAGTGCTATCTGCTTCTGTTTCCAGCCTTAAAAATCAATTATTGCTGGCAGTGAGTAATTAAGCCAACTAATGAGATGTTGTTTTAAATTACAGTCCTACTTTCTTTGAACTGTTTTTGCACTAAACGTTAACTACCATATCTGCATTATTCTGATCCCTTTATAGCTTCACATGCTTGTTTATCTGTGGGATGCTTCTAGTTATATATCACTTGCAGTCATACTAAGAAATAATTATATATTTTTAATTGCAGGTTTCAAAAAGAAATCAAACCAAAGCCAAGCAAATGAAATGCAGGTTCATTCCATAAAATGAATGTTATCTACTGCATTTATAAAATGCAGTCAGCTATAGAGTGCAGATTCCTGTCAGGTAAAAAATGGCCTAATGCAGTTAACTTCAGCATTAGGGTTAAGTGCATTTCTTTTGTTGAGTGTGCTGGAAAGTCATTTAAATAGGTTGCTGACAGATTTATGTATTTTCTTTTTCAGATGTTGGTAATAAAATGATATTGTCTGAAGTACATGTACAATCACAGTGAGATTTTCTGTTGTGTACCTTGCTACATTGTTTTCAAAATGTCTAGAGCATTTTACGTCTGTATGTCACATGCTTTCTAAGCAATTACCTTTCTGATGTTTTACAAGTTAATAGGAATAAATGGTTCCTTCAGCATCCAGCTCTCTTTCCTATTTATCCTTTATATCTTGTGATGCTTTTTGCAAATAGGATATTTATTAACATCATCCACTTTGCTTATCCTCTCTCCTTCAATGCACGTTATCATTGAGAGCATCCCACCCCATTCAGCAGCACGGCATGAATAGCCACACTCCTGCCATGACTGCCATTGAGAATCTAGTGTTGGAGGGTCCTCAGCAAAGCATTTACACAGATACTTTTATGCCTATGGCTATGCAGTTTGCCCTCTGGTCTCACCTTAACCTCCACCATGTCATGCTGCAATCCCCTACTCTGAACTTGTAGGAGACAGCTGAACTCCACAGCACACGAAATAGTGTTTCTGAGCAGTATTCCCTCCTTTTCATTTTCCCTTTAATTCATCAGAGCCTTAGGAGCCCATTCTCCCACTCTGGAGTAAAACCAGCCCCTATTCTTTTACATAGAGCTGTTCTTTCTCTGATTTGAAAGCAGAGGCCTCGGGGACCCCTGAAAGCTTGTACAGTATTTCCAGTTCCAGCTGACAAGTCCACCTCTCTTTTCTTTCAAGTCTGAATCTTTCTCTGCAAACTTCAAAGCCACTTACTCTGTCAATTTCTGCCAACACTTGGATACAAAGGGCCGTAAAGGAACAGGAATTAGATAGGAAAGGTCTTATGTCTGCTTGACATGAACATCTCTACCTCTTTTGCTGATGTTGTCAAGAGATTGTGAAACAGTGCTCCCCTTTAGTCACCCTGAATTTCTTTGCTCAACCTAATCCTTACACTGTCCACTGTGTCCCATGTCCAACAGCACCAAAACAGGAAGACTCTTTGCAGCATCTTCTCCTGGCCTCTGCTCTAGGGGAGCCCAGCAAGAACAACCCCCACAGAGAACAGGAAACCACAGGGGATTTCCTTCAAGGTGTTAGTTAGTCTGCCCTGTGGGAAGCTACTGAAACTTAGGTTTACCATCAGTGCAGCAGCCATTGTCTCTGGAAAAAAAACAGATGGGAAGAGGAAAAGTAATGACAGAGAAAAGAGTCTCTCGAGACATTTTTCTCTAGAGAAAGGAAGAACAACTTTCTGGGAAGGAAGTGGTGTCTTTGAGGGTCAGGGGTAATTCCTGATACTTGAGGGAGGTTTTAGATGTCAAAAATGGAACACTAAAGGCAGCAATGATCAGATGTGAATTAATGCAAAGAGAAGCATGTTCATGAAATGGAGTCCTAAGAATGTCTGCATTTTTAATGCATTTTAAAATCTGTATCAGTTTTGTGCTCCTGGGTGAAAAGACACTGTGCTTACAAGGGCATGAACATGCTCAAAAGAAACTTGGGGGACCAGGGCAAAGTCAGAGATCATTTGTCATTATTTACTGAAATCATTCATACGTCATTACAGTGCCAAATGGGATGTCTCCCCCCTTCCCTGGGCTTCTAGCCTATAAGTATGCAATAAAAAGCTTAAAAGCCAGAATCAGGTTAAGACTCAGCTATGCTGATAGGCACAGACAGTCTGAAAGTCACTTTTCTAACCGGAATTGAGCTGAATCTGCTCTCTTCCACAAGATTCAAAGGCACGTTACATCCAAGCTGTCTCCCCTGACTGTCTCCAGTTTTCCAGTGAAAATCTGGGTTGTTAATAAGGGTCTGAAGATCTGTCCTGTGACTTCTATCATTCTGAGTAAAACAGAATGAGAGCTTGAGTGATATCTGCAGGAATCCTGAGCCACTCAGTATTTAATTAAATTAGACCTTGAATTGCATATAGTGCTATTCCAAAAGTGTCAGATTTCATAAGTACATGCGTAATATTAACACAAGATCTCTTACAGCAGCAACATAACCCATATTCTTTTTCTGTTTTCCCTTTTTAAATCACTTACAAATCAACCACCACCAAAATCAAACCTAACCTTTACTTTTCACAGATCACAGCCACAGTCCACTGAGCTCTTGTCACTCTTAATGAACTCTGTTATTGCTTAAGAGATACTTAATACCTACTGATGTCTAGGTCTGAATGACACAAGCACTGGATACAAAGTCTTCGGCCTTATGCCTGCCCCAGGTGGAATTCTGTTAACACAGGCGGAGGTTTAGGTATCTTTTCAGGCATCAGAAGCTGAGTCCAAAATACTGCAGAGGAAATGATTGAATATGCCCCTAGAATATAAATAAGAAGGTGCAATAACTGTCTTACCCTGGTTTGCAAAGCCTGTCTTTCCAACAACATTTATTTCCCCTCCAAGTAATCTTCCTACCATAATACCACTGTTCAAGCTTTCTCCAAAAATGGGCTATAAATAACAAACAAGGTAAATGTCATCGTTAATAGAAACTACAAGCTAGTTCAAACACCATTCTACAGTAGAAATAGGGACAAATTAGGCAATTCTCAAGTTGTCTCAAGTTTAAGAATATTAATTTCTAATTATAATCATATTTCATAAAAATTTCATTGACATAGACTCTTTACTATCCATGGTATCTCCTCACCAGAAGTCAAGGCTAATTATTCCATGCAGTATCTCTGAAACCATTTCTCTAACTCAAGACGGTATTCATTATGTCTTTCTGAAATCTCAAAAAAATATCACTTGGTTCTCTCTGGAACTAAAACCTGCAGAAATTAATAAGAATTACAGCTTTTCCTTTGACTGTAGAAATAAAAATCAGAGGGAAAACTATACTAATGTTCATTTCTCTAGTATCTCCTAATCAAATGAACTTAATTTTACATTATTAGCTGCCTTACTAAAGCTAAGAGCAGCAGGTAACAAGCTCTCTAAAAAAAAACCCCTTAATTATTTTAATCATTCCACATCTTAGTTGGATTTGATACAATCTTTGCAGTAATTTTTATGTTTAGTTTTGGGCTGCATCTTAACAGCTACCTTAAACACGCTCTGGTACAATGGAACATTTTAGAGGTAAGAAGCTCCATCTGCTGGATCTTCAGTTGTATATCCCAGATTTTTCTATGATTTTTTATAATCCTATTACTTGTATCTTTATTAACTTTCTCCCCCTAAAGGAAATCTCGTTCTTTTTCATTTTTGAAAGTAAATTGTTTGCCAATAATATTATTTACACGATACAGCAGAATGCATTAACATTTGCCGATAGAAAACATAATATGGAACATCTGGATTATCGCTTCACCTTTCTTTACACATGGCTTTTATTTGCAAGCAACTTTATTTTACATAAACAATTTAATAAAGTCCTGAAATTGTTTTGGACCACGAGCTGACTTAATGCTTTGATGTGTGATTGCAAGTCTTGATGAGGACACAAGGTAATGGTTGGAAACTCCCAAAGGGGAGTTTTAGGTTGGATATTAGGAAAATGTTCTTCAATGAGGGTGGTGGATCACTGGAACAGGTTGCCCAGAGAGGTAGTGGAGGCCCCATCCCTGGAGATCTTCAATGTCAGGCTTAATGGTTCTCTGAGTGACCTGTTCTAATGAAGATGTCCCTGTTTACTGCTGGGGATTGGACTAGATGGACTCTAAAGGTCCCTTCCAACCTTACACATTCTATGATTCTATGATATGCAGCCCTAGCTTCTATATTAGATCCAACTGAAAGAAACAAACAAACAAACCCCATGAAGAGCATTTATACAGGCTTTGCACCAGCATGGCTCATTTTTCAGCATCCTGAGCATGACATGCAGTCTAGAAGTTTTCCCTTTCACAATTAAGTAAGTTCCAACCATTTTTCAGGAAGCAAGTTATGTTATTTAAATGATGGTTGGTATCAGTACTTTGGGCTAGAGCTCTGTTATGAGCAGCAGCTGCCAAAGGCCCATGACGGTAGAAGGGTTCAAGCACCAGTGCCAAATGATGACAGGTTTTACAGAGAATATGGGTAATATTGTTGCTCTCTGCTCTACCTCACTTTTATTCATGTTTCAATATCTCAAGTACAAATATTCAGATCACAAAATATATTTATAAATCATGGCCTACATCATCTGTCAAAGAAATGATCACCATTAGAAACATTTTTTTAAATTCAAATTGAAGCTTAAAGGAAAGCAAATGTTTGCAGAGATTTATTTAAGTTTGACAGATGCAATTCATTTTTCTAAAAGTTTTACTCGGCTTCACTTAGCATTTCAGGTAGTTGATAAATTAACTAATGCTCTTTCAGCACTTTGTCTTCATTTGTTATATGTTTTTATGTTTTAGGTTTTTCTTTTTGTTATGATTAGAAATAGAAATCACAGTCTTTGAAAATGTTAATGTGCTATTGAGCTGTACATTATGCTAATGCTGGCTGCTAAGATCAAGCAGCATCGCTGCCTTTCATCTACACCTGGCACCATTTAATATGCATGTTTGCAAAGAAACATTTACAGGGTGTTTTAGGAACAATCAGCATCTTTAATTCATTGAGTTTACTGTTGGTTTTTTTTTAAATTAAGTACAGATGTGTATTTTTCTGGACTTGACAACACAGAAACCTTTAATTTTGAAAACAATAAAATATTTCACACTGGATCCAAATATAAAACTATTCCTCTTTTCCATGGGGAAATGAAAATGTCTCACACTAAAAAAGCAAAATGAGGGAGAGGAGGGAAGGAAATGATTCTTTGCAGTTTCCACAGTCCCATGGCAAGGGATTTGCAAAGCTCAAAGGGTGGAAGCACTTCATTCTCATCTTCATTGATTAACTTAGCAGAGAGATAAGGCATTGCCACACTTTGGTGGCTGTTGTCTGTGCTAAACAATGGTCTTACAGTCAACAAAGTGTTGTGGTGGAGAGGTGCATGTTTGTTGCTTTGTCCTCTACATGTATTTCCTTACTGGAAAAGACAAGGGAGAAAGTAAGCCATGGCTCCCCAAAATCCTGAGATATACAAGGTAATTTCCCCAAAATAATGCTTCTGAGTCCGCTTAAGTGACTGCTACAGTTTCTAGAGCTTTTTCTGGGAACTCCATTAGCAGTTATGAATAAGTCTTCTAAGAAAGATCTGGCATACATTGATAACCTTTACTGTCCATGAATAGTCTCATGTTTTTCTAGACCTCTACCCATACATGTAACACACAGAAGAAACACAGAACTTGTCTGTGTTCCAGTAAGTGTCGTAATATCATGGGTCTGTATCCTCCAACCTGGGCTCCTTTGGATCGGTTAAACTCAATGCACGTTTTTGTCTGCACACACAATTGCAGAAACCAGTTATCTGGAGAACACATGGTGGCTTCCAACCTGTATTAAATATCAGCCAAAGCACAATCTTCTTTTCTTAGAATACTTTTTCTCAGTTTAACACAGCACAGCCACTCAAACATTCAGGCACAACCCATAGGCACTTCTTAGAACTAGAATTCTTTCTGAAACAGGACTTGAAAGGCTTCCCTAAATACAGCAGTAATTTGTATGTGTGTATATGTATCATCTAAGAGAAAAGTCGTATAGGCTAGAGAGTAAAGTACAGGAATATAAAGGGGAGGACAAAGCAAGTACTGGAAAAGGAATGGATCAAGAGGGAAGATAGCATACAATTAGATAATCAGAAAGCAATAATAGTTTTTAAAAAGTCAGATTTTGTGGGGGTTTTTTTTCTGCTTGGATTGAAAAAAAAAAGCTTTAAATTAAAACATTTTCAATCTTCCCTAGAACGGAGCTGTAAGCTGTGCTCAGTTTTAAGTCTTGCACCAGACTTCGAACACACCTTTACTCATGCTTAAGTTGGATGAGCATTTACTGCACTGACAGTGCCACTGAAATCGATACTATTAAGTTCACCTCTATAAAGTTAATGAGAAGCTGAAAGAAATTAATTGGCATTTTAGATGAGAGTCTGGAAAGATGTCACTTAAGATGCTAACTAATGGATAGATTAGTGCATTGGGCAATCTTACTTGATGCTATGTTTCAGCTGATTTAGAGATTTCAATTTAAATTCAAAAATTTATCTTGATACTTGATATCAAGTATCCTCCTGACCAACACAATTCACTAGACTTCTGTAAAGCCTTTGACACAGTCACTCATAAGATCCATCTCTCTAAACTGGAGAGATATGGATTTGATGAGTGGAGTGTTCAGTGGATAAGGAATTGGTTGGATGCTCACACCTGGAGAGTAGTCAATGACTCGAAGTCCAGATGGAGAGATGTGACAGGTGGTTTCCCTCAGGTGTCCGTACTGGGACCAGTATTATTTAATATCTTCATCAATGACATTGATGGTGAGTTTGAATGCACCCTCAGCAAGTTTGCGGATGACACCAAGCTGAGTGGTGCAGCTGACACTCTGGAAGGATGGGATGTCATCCAGAGGGACCTGGACAAGCTGGAGAAATGGGCCCTTGTGAACTTTATGGGGTTCAACAAGGACAAGTGCAAGGTCCTGCACCTGGGGCAATACTCTTCATCAATACAGGCTGGGAGATGAAGTGATAGAGAATGTCCCTGCAGAGAAGGACCTGGGGGTGATGGTGGACGAGAAGCTCGACATGAGCTGACAGTGTGCACTTGCAGCCCAGAAGCCCAATCGCATCCTGGGCTGCATCAAAAGGAGTGTGGCCAGCAGGTCGAGGGAGGTGATTCTGCCCCTCTACTCTGGTCTTGTGACACTCCACCTGGAGTACTGTGCCCAGTTCTGAAGTCCCCTACATAAGATGGACATAGAACTGCTGGAATAGGCCCCAAGGAGGGCCACAAAGATGACTGGAGGCTGGAACCCCTCTCCTATGAAGACAGGCAGAGTGTTGGGTTGTTCAGCCTGGAAAAGAGAAGGCTCAGGTGAGACCTTATAGCGGCCTTCCAGTACCTGAAGGGTGCCTAAAAGAAAGCTAGGCAGGGACTTTTTAGAAGGGCATGTAGTGATAGGATGAGGCAGAATGGTTTTAAATTGGAAAGGGGTAGATTTAGATTGGATATTAGGAAAACATTCTTCACTACAAGGGTGGTGAGACAATGGGAAAGGTTACCCAGGGAGGTGCTGGATGCCCCTCCCAGGAAGTGTTCAAGGCCAGGTTGGATGGGGCCTTGAGCAGACTGGTCTAGTGAGAGGTGTCCCTAACCCATGGCAAGGCGTTGGAACTTGATGTTCTTTAAGGTCCCTTCCAACCCCAAACATTCTGTGATTCTATGATTCTGTGACAATAAACCCAACAACAGACCTTCCCAGATCAAAGTCACCACTGCACCTTCAAATTATTTATGAGAGTACTTACAAGTTCTTTAAGGCATGTTATCATGGGAATTGTATCATTAAAATGGATTTTAAGCAAATGCAAAGGATTGTGTGGACCTTATGCTTTAGGAATAAGAGTGGCTTATTCAGGTTTAGGTAAAGCAGTTCCCAAATGATTCCCACTTAGCTGACATAAGTGAGCTATTTTATTATGACTGTTCACAGAGATTTTATACCAGTTGTTGGTTCCGCTATCTCAGTTTAAATGTATGCCTTAAATCATATCAGCAAAACGTTACCAGGGAAAAAGAAAAGTCAAATGACAAAACCTGACAGACCTAAACCTCCTTTTTTGCCACACTTTTCCACCTGTGAGATCTGGTGAATCAGTTCTTGATTTCTTCTAGTCTTTGTCGGTCTTACGTGTTGAGGCTGCAGGTTCCCAATGGGAAGAGACACCTTCTGTATGTTAGCACCAGGCTTGGCACAGTGAGGCGCCAATTTCAGGAAGGGCTTCCAGGTACTACTGTAATACAAATTAGTTTTACAAATATGTGATTGTTGCAGTATACCCATCCACATAAGCAGTGAAGTGCCTTAATTTTCTTACTGCCTTTCAACATGTCTCTGGAAGTGAAATGGAGTCATATAATTCTAAAGAACATGTTAATACTCATGATAAGCGAAGAAGAAAATTCTAGGGGAATTAAATCTTCTTCCTTGTTACAGAATGAGCATGATAAAAGTTGCTGTTTCTACAGGAACAGGGAGGTAGACTAATACTGAAAATCCTCAAATCCTTCTGAATCCTGAGTTAATTAAAATGCTTAATGAAACTTTCTTGATCACACTAGCAAAGCTTTAGCTAAAGTAGTAGGAAAATGTATCAGTTACTCATAGTTACAGCATATGTTTTCAGCTGGAAAACATAATCCTAATGCTGAGACTCACCTGCACCAAACCAGAGAAGCATTTTGCAGTTTTTTGTGTAATGTGTTTTTAAACACAAGTATCTCCCCCTAAGAGTAATGCAGCTGATCTTATTCCAGACAATTCCTTTTAGATTTTCCTATTTTCATTATTTCAAATTTTTGCAACAAATTTAAAGATAGATAGAAAGAAACCTCTTAGATGTTTGCTTTTTTTAAAATTCTACTCACTAGTCATGTTACTCATTGTCCAAGTGGAGACCAGTGGTGTTCCTCAGGGGTTGGTATTCAGATTAGTGCTGCTTAATATCTTTGTTGCAGACATGGACTGTGGGATCAAGCACAACCTCAGCATGTTTGTCAGTGACACCAAGCTGCATGGTGCAGTCTGGAGAGGTGAACTTCATGAACAAGGCCAAATGCAAGGTCCTGCACATGAACCAGTCCAGTCCCAAGAAACTACAAGCTGGGAGGAGAACGGATGGAGAGCAGCCCTGAGGAGGACTTGGGGGTGTTGGCTGAAAAAAGCTCAGCCAGCATGAGCCAGCAATGTGTGCTTGCAGCCCAGAAAGCTAACAGTATTCCAGGCTGTATCAAAACCAGAGTGACCAGCATGTGGTCTCTACTCTGAATGAAATCCCATCTGGAGTACTATGTCCAGCTCTGAGGTCTTCAGCACAAGAAAGACATGGAGCTGCTGGACCAAGTTCAGAGGAGTGCCATGAAGAACACCTCTCCTATGAAGACAGGCTGAGAGATTTCAGCTTGCTCAGCCTGGAAAAGGCTTTGGGGACACCATCTAGCAGCCTTCCAGCACCTGAAGGGAACCTACAGGAAAGATGGGGAGGCACTGTTTGCAAGGGCAAGTAGTGATAGAACAAGGGGTAATGGCTTTAAACTGAAAGAGTGTAGATTTAGATTAGATAGAAGGAAACATTTTGTCACTGTGAGGGCGGTGAGGCACTAGAGCAGGTTGCCTAGAGATTTTGTGTATGTCCCCTCCCTGGCACTGTTCAAGGTCAGGTTCACTGCGGCTTTGAGCAACCTGGTCTAAACCCCCACCTCCCATGGCAGGGGGATTGGAACTGAATGATCTTTGAGGTGCCTTCCAACCCAAACCAGTCTGTGATATTCTAAATATATTATTTAATCATTTGACTGTTTACTTCATTAATGCGATAATGTTAAAAAATAAAGAAAATGGGCTTTTTAGTGATAAGAATCTGATGCTGTTCTAATATCTGGCAACAGAAATACGATACCAGCTTACAGTCAGAAAATACCTTGGGCTGTGTTTTGTATGCATGTGTACATCATGTTTTGTGTGACATGATGCTTGTAATATCCTTCACATGTATTGTTTGTAACTAAACATGGATTCTGGAAACTTGAAGCTGATTTCCAGGGA
>VZTU01014815.1:33586-47458 GCA_013400835.1 Zapornia atra | reverse complement strand
TTAGCTTTGGTAAAGCAGTTGCATGTAGTTCTGAAACTAGGATTACTTAATTACAGTACCCTCAAGTATAAAGTATTTAATAATACACTTCCAAAATGATGGGCACATTCATAAGTAATGGTGATGGAATTAAAATTATAAAAGCAAAATACTTAGAAAGAATTATATTTAGATTTTACATTCTCCACATCTTCAGATTTTTAAACATTTTTAGACAACAGAGCACAGATCTAAGTTTAAAGGGACCCTAAGATGCTATTGACATAAGAATGAAGAACATAAAATTACATTTTTAATTTCCTATATATATTAAGTGTATCTTAGTATATTTAGGAAATTAACATAATATACATATTTGATCAGAACCAATGCTAAAGCATATCTGCAAGGATACCTGCAAAATTCAGATAACATGGAAGAATATAAACTGACAAACAAAATCTCCTGTATGTGATAGCAGAAAACAAACAGGCATCTGTTGGAAAGGCTTAAAATCTCTATGATGCCATAAAAGGTGTAATTTTGCCTCTTAACTTTATTTACACTTTTTGAACTACAGGACTAATACTCATTCCAATAAGGGATTTAAATTATGTGGAAGTGCAGCAAAGCATTTAGTTCTGCAAATTAGATAAATGTTGTGGAAAGTGCATCTCCTACCACCCTGTGGCAGTTTAGAATCACTGCATATTAGCATACCTCATTAAACTTATTCAGCTTAATTCATACTTCCTTAATGAATTTACTCATCAACAGCAACACAAAAAGAACCTTATGAAACCAATAAACTGCCTTAAAAGTATCTGTTGTATTGGAAACGTTGCCTTTTTAGCAAGCAGTTTTTAGAAAAAAATGAAAATATATGGTTAAATAGCCTTGTAATTAAAAATTTCTAACAATACCATTGTTAGAAAAGCAACACTTTTTGTTGGTTTAGAAAACTATATACTCAGAGTAAAGATCATACAAAGAAGGATATGTTTAGTATCAGGTTTATTTTGCACCTATAAGATGGCACATGTAAAATAATATTCATGTAGTAAAATTACCTTCATAATTATTTCTATTTTCAGCAAATATTCTAAATTGTTATTTAGCTTAATTCCAATTTCCAGGCTTTATTTCACAAGAATTATAAATAACGCAGTAGTATAATCTCAACAGAACATTTGACAATTTACATTTCTCCTGTTTCCATCATGAAGTACTGGTCACTTCAGGAATTTCAGCATTATGCTAAGAAGTCCTGTAGTTAGGGAATGTGCCTTCTTTTTCTCAATAAATGTCTTTTTTTTGTCAGAAAGTGCTAGTAAATCAATCAAAAACTGTTATGAAAAGCATACACCTTTTCTAGAAATGAAGTGTAGACTGCACATGAGGCCAGTTCTGGGAAGAAATTAAATCAGAAGTTGTGAGCCTGAAGATAGATTACCTGCATTTTATCACACTGGAAACTAGGAACAAAATGATTTTTTTTTTCTTGAGTCACTTGTGAGCTGTTTGATCATTTTTAGCAAATTCTGAATACTTTCAAAAGGTTAAGTCATCCATGATATACGCTGCTATGCTTGTGAGTTTGTGAGTTTAAAGAGTGAGATGAAGTGTGAATTTGATATTATTACAAAACTATGTTTATAGAAAGATAAAGATATTATTAGCTAAGCCATAGAAAGTTTGAGCTGATCCTGTTAGAAGAAAAAATATCAGTGGTGTTAGTGGTGATACTTCAGTTGAACAGACCTCAGAAGTAGAAACTGATAGCAAACTAATTTATCTTATAGCTACAAGAATAATATAGATCAGTATGATTTTGTTCATACAGTAGTATATCTACATTCTTTATAGACAGGATGAATCATCTTCTGAACATGTAGGTGATGGATGTATTTTCTTCTGTAGTAAATACATAGCCTTTCCCTCTCTGTCCACTGTTTTTGATATAAGGAGGTGGGGTTTCTTTGTTTCATTTAAATATTTTTCTATATTAAGTAAAATAAGTTCAGTGATTCATTTTCACTTAGAGAGATTTCACTAATGGCTAGGCTGGCGGGTGGTGGTGGTTTGTATACTTGTCTGCATTTGCATTTGTACTACATATGGTGTGAAACTATCCATGTGTTAAACTGCAGAACAATGTGACAAATTACATTTACCATGCACCTGTGGTTACCTCACCTGCTTTGCAGCCACTGAGCCCTGTCCACCAGGATTTATTCTAATATTCCAATTCTCTAAGCAGCTTCACACAACATATAAAATACCTAAAAACCCTGACAGAGAATTGCTACCATGTAGTATTTCCCTCCGATTTATGTTGATGTCATCTTCAGAAATGGCAAGTTGTACCTGTTAGCTAATCTGAAGTATAATAGAATTTCTATCACAGAAAGATGAATTTCAGCTTTTCAGTGCCTCAGTGCATTGTAGGAACATAGATTGCAATTAATGTGGCAACAAGTATTTCCTGAGATCACCTGTGTTTCTACCATTTATTTTTCAAGGTTCGGTCATATTCTTACCTTGCTGTGGTTTCTGGGTCTTTTTTTGTATTGTGTTAAGTAAAAAGATACTCTCTGCAATTTTGATTTCTGGATGAAGTCCTCCTGACCTTACCATTTATTGCCTTATTATCTTCAGAGTTCTATACATTTGAGTCTCAGTGACAACGAAGTAAAAAATTTCCTTCAATGGAAAAGAAATTTCATTCATGGTGTTCAGAAGGAGAAAGAGGATCATCTTTTGGTCTTTAATTTAATGTTCACAAAAGCCATGATGCATGCGGAATGGAAAATTACACTTTGTTTTATTTTCCCATTAGTAGAGAAAAGACCAGTTTCGTAGGGCAGTGATCATTCCATTTGATTCACAAACATTGTTCTCAGAGGTAGAAGAGAAGGATTTATGTACTGATTGACTTTTTAATATGTCTGAGAAACTGAGGTGTTTTGGCCCTAGCTAGAGCCCAAATGTCTACCAAAGCCGCTCTATCACTCCCCTTTTCAGCCGGAAAGGGAAGAAAATATATACTGAGATGCTTAGGATTCAAAATAAGGATAGGGAGTGATCACTCTCCAATTAGTGCCATGGACAAAACAGACTCAACACAGAATAAAGGAAAGAAAACTAATTTATTACAACTACATTACACACCCAGTGAAACCAGAGTCAGGTAATGAAAGTGCGGTCAGGTCTTAAAGCACCTTTCCCCACCCCTCCCATCTTAGCAGATTTAACTTTATTCATGATTTTACTTCCTTCTTCCCCCCCACCAACATGGTGCAGGGAGTGGCAGGGAATGGGGTTCCAGTTAGTTCCTCACAATCTGCTTTCCTTCTCCAGATCTTAAATAACCTCTACTTCCCCCCACCCCTCCCCTCTTAGCAGACTTCAGTCATAAATTCGCTCTCTTCTTCCACCCCCAGCACGGCACAGGGAGGGGCAGGGAATGGGGAAGTGGGGGTTTTCAGTCAGTTCCTCCCGAGTTGTTTTCCTTCTTAGCTGAGGGGGACATTCCACACCCCCTTCCCCTGCTGCACCGTAGGGTCCCACCCATGGGAGACAGTCCTTCACAAACTTCTCCAGCATGAGTCCTCTCTATGTGGGAGTCATCTCCTCACCACTTACCTCAGCATGGCTCCCTTCCATGGGGTGCTGACCTTTGGGCCCAGACTGCTCCAGCCTGGTCCCCCTCAGAGTCACAAGTCCCCCCAGCAAACCTGCTGTGGTATGGGTCGGTCTCTCCAGAGGCTGTAGATGGTCTCTGCTCCCCATCATTATCCATGGGCTGCAGAGCACAGCCTGCTTCACCCTGGTTTTCTCCACAGGCTGCAGGACACTCTCTCTCCAGTGCCTGGAGTGCCTCATTCTTCCCGCACACACACACACACACCCCCCCGCCCCGCTTTCTTCCCTGGCCTTGGAGTCTGCACAGCTTCTTACAGCTTCTCACTGCCTTCTTTGGTGGCAAAATGCACCTGCCTACATTTTTTTTTTTTCTCCTAAATGTGATTCACAGAGGCTCTATAACCATTGCCAATTGGCTCAGCCTTGATCAGCAGCAACTATGGCCTTGAATTGGGGCCTGCAGCAGTGACTCTGGCCTTGAACTGAGCCCCTACTCTCTGGAGCCTGCAGAGAGCTTCTAGCTGCTTCCTGCAGATACTATCTCTTGCAGCGCCCCCTTCTCTAGCAGGAACCACATATATGCAACACTGTGACAGAAACAAACATATTAAAGGTATAGTGGAAGATAACCCATCCAAACAAACAGCTCTGTCCTGCTGAATTTCAGACTATCATATAAAATCTCCCTGTTCAGTATGTACTTGATAGCCCTGTAAGACAGATACTTCTGTACAGATACTATGCAGGTGACACTTCTCTTTCTTACCTGCTTAAATATATAGTACTAAGGAAATCTGTCTGAAGCTCTTCCCACAGTCTTATTCCCTTTGCAAGTTGATGTAGGCCTACAGCTTTACCTGTGGTTCACATGGAGCTGAAGAGGCTGCCATTAGCTCTGTAGGAGTTTGTACTGGTTTGATTGGGATAGAGTTAATTTTCTACATAGTAGCTTATGTGGTGATCTTTTTTGGTTTTGTGAGCAAAACATCATCAGTAACACAGGGATGATTTTGTTACTGCTGAGCAGTGCTTACACACATTCAAAGGCTTTTTTGCTTCTCAGTGCATCCCACCAGACTGGAGGCTGGGGGTGCACAGGAAGTTGGGAGGGGACATAGCCAAGACAGCTGAACCCAATTGACCAAAGAGATATTCTGTGTCATGGTGTCATGATAAGCATATAAAGCTGAAGGATGAAGAGGGGGACATTCACAGTGATTGCTTTTGTCTTTCCAAGTACCCATTACATGTGACAGAACGCTGCTTTCTTGGAGATGGCTGAATACCTTTCAGCACATTGGAAGTGGGGAATGAATTCTTTGTCTTGCTTTGCTTGCTTGCACAGCTTTTGCTTTTCCTATTAAACCATCTTTATCTCAACCCATGAGTTTTCTCACTTTTACCATTTCTCCACTGGGGGAGAGTGAGATATGTGGGACCGTGCTGCTGGCCAAGGTTAAACTACATTAAACATGGCCATTTTTGTATTTTACAGGTACAGAACTGAATCTTTCATTACAGGACCGATATAGCTGTATCTATTACAAGTCCGTACAATCAATGTTATTGCAATTGAAGAGTTACCTACTCTTACTGAGATGTTTCAAAAATAAACTATAATTCAAAATTGTGAGATTACTTATGATATTTGTTCTCATTTCCTTCGGACTGACTTAAAAAGCAAAACATCATGTGAAAAATTAAGAAACATTAGAAATGTTTTAACTTCTTTTGAGTGAAAAATTCACCTCAAGGGAAATTCTGGAACCTCCTTTTAAGTGAGAGGTTCAAGAAAGAATTCTAGAATAATATGGAAATTCAGAAAAAAAATCTAAGTTTCACCCTGTATGATAATTGATTTCCAGTCAGAGTTAAAATCAGGCCCATCTTTCCACACCACAGGGTGTCCTAGGTTTCATGGAAAGGGGACAACAATATAGATAAGGCAGAAGTTGTGCTTTTACTACATATGAATAAGTAATCATGTTTCAAAGGTGCACTGTCAATTGCTCCACTATGGTCTAGACAGAGAATTCTGGTGTTAACTTCCCATTATTCCTTTGTTTTATGGTAAGGAATCCCTGTAGTAATGACTTTTTTTTTTTTTTTAACTTCTATACACATTTGTTTGGACTGGGAAAAATCTGTCACACATCTAGGCTAAATCTATTTACAGTAGTATTGTAGTTATCTATTTCTTAGGTTATACAAGTAGAAAATACATTGTAACATCTCAAAACATTAGGAACAGGGGAAAAATATTAATAGATGCTAAAATATCACATTTTTCCCTCTCAGAAAAAAAAATAATAATACTTGGTTACCACATGTCCTTAATTTGTTACTACTCTGCATAGCTGTTATTAATATTTTAATTCCTTTTGAAGGTTTTAAATAGAGAATAGGGAATTTCAGTTGACAACAAATGTTTACCTAGCTTGTAAATAAACTTTGCTTCTGGCTTAATGTACAGCACTACAGAATATTGCATTGAGATGTCAGGTGGTAAGAACAACAGTTTTATACCTGGAAGGATTGAAAGATAAATTTCCATACAAAACCAGAAGAGAGTTACCGGAATGTTTATCTGCTAGAAGATGAGTATGATGTCCTTATTTGAACCAATATATTTCATGTGAATATTGACTGATTTATATTTTTCTGTTGGAATTATCAGTAAAAATATTGTTCAGTAAAATTAGATATTACAAAGTATTAATGATCAACGTATTACTTAAAAGCCACAGGCGACAGTTTCAAAGACAGTTTTTTCTTAAATATCTTACAGCATCTTACTATTTCCTTGGTTTTTCTAATCATATACTAATTATTTTAATTAATGTAAGAACTTAGATTAATATCAAATATGCTAAATGTATATTCAAACAAAATGTACAAGAACATGATAATGGAAGCACTAGTTAAAAAATACACGAGTATTTGGGTGGAGCTTTAAGAAGATAGCTCCCTTTACATAACCAAAATTAATTAAAGAAGTCTGAGCATAAATGAGAATCACTTTCTTAATGTCTCCTTTTTCAATCAGTAAGCAGGATGAGTATTGTAATTAAAAGGTATTAAGAAGCTGAAAACAGCAGTGCATAATAAGCCCTGTAACAATTCTACTCTCATTGGAAGTTACAGTCATTTTAATCTAAAAGTGACTACAGTATGTTCCATTGTCTGGTTTTTTTGGGTTTCCATGGCAAGGTTTTGGTGGGGTTTTTTTGTTTGGTTGGGGTTTTTTTTGGGGGGGTGGGGCGGGGCATGGAAGATAATGGGGAGTAGAGATTCCACCTTCTGGATACCATGCTGGAGCAGATGGAGACACATGAAGGAAACTGTGACCCAGCGGGAAGACTGTGCCAGAGCATCCATCTGGCATGTCCTGCTTCCTGAGGAGGCTGGGTGACTAGTGACCCCTTGGGGGACCAGGCTGGAGCAGTCTGTTCCTGAAGTTCTTCACCCCATGGAAGCCACACTGGGGCAGTTTGTGAAGAACTGAAACCCACATTAGAAGGACTCATATTGCAGAAGTTCATGGAGGACTGTCTCCCATGAATGCTCCACACTGGAGCAGGGAAGGACTGTGAGGAGTCCTTTTCCTAAGAAGGAGACAACTTTGTGATGAACTGACTGAAACCCCATTTCCCATCCTCCTGTGCCTCTCAGAGGCGGGAGGGAGTAGGGAGAGACATCAGGAATAAATTTGAGCCTGGCAATGAGGGAGGGGTTGGGAGGAGGTATTTTAAGATCTTTTTTTTATTTCTCATTATGCTACTCTGTTTTGATTGGCTAATAAATGCATAATTTATTCCTTGTTGAGTCTGTTTTGCCCTAACATTAATTATTATCTCATCCATTCTTATCTTGACTTGTCAGCATTTACTTTTATTTTTTTCTCCCCTGTCCAGCTGAGGAGGGGAGTGACAGAGTGGCTTCAGTGGGCATCATGCTTCTAGCCAGGGTCAAACCACCACACTGTTCTGGGAAAGAAGGGAGAAGGAACCACATATTTACTACTTAATAGGAGACCTTAAATTTATCTGATCATTTAGGGTTGTTAAGACCTGTTGGGGCCTCAGGAAGTATAATTTATATTCAGCAAATTAATTATTCTATGGGTCTATACACACAATGACAATTTCTACCTAGAGCAAATTTGGAGCAAATTCTAGATTTGTTGTTGTTGTTCTGGTTTGTTTTGGTTTTGTTGTTGTTTCAGTTTTTCTCACAGAACAAAAGAATCACAAGGTTTGAAAAGACCTTTGAAGATCATCAAGTCCAGCCAATCCCATCCTAAGCTAAACCATATCCCTAAGTACCTCATCTACCCTTTTTTTGAACACATCCAGGGAAGGTAACTCAACCACCTCCCTGGGCAGCCTGTTCCAGGCCCCAACAACTCTTTCAGTATTTTTTAATTTTCTAATGTCCAATCTAAACCTGCCCTGGCACAGCTTCTTGCCATTTCCCCTTGCCCTATCTCCTGTCACCTGGCTGAAGACACCATCACCCACCTCTCCACAACTCCCTTCAGGTAGTTGTAGGTCGTGATAAGGTCTCCCCTCAGCCTCCTCTTCTCCAAGCTAAACAGCCCCATCTCCCTCAGCCTCTCCTGGTATGATTTGCCCTCCAGCCCCTTCACCAGCCTCGTTGCCCTTCTCTGGACTTGCTCAAGGACCTCAATGTCCTTCTTTGGTGAGGAGCCCAGAACTGGACACAGTACTCGAGGTGCGGCCTCACCAATGCAGAGTACAGGGGCACAATCACTTCCCTGGACCTGCTGGCCATGCTATTTCTGATACAAGCCAAGATGCCATTGGCCTTCTTGGCTGCCTGGGCACACTGCTGGCTCATATTCAGCCTGCAGTCAACCAATACCCCCAGGTCCTTCTCTGCCTGACAGCTCTCCAGCCAGTCTCCCCCAAGCCTGTAGCGCTGCATGGGGTTGTTATGTCCCATGTGCAGCACTCTACACTTGGCCTTGTTAAACTTCATCCCATTGGTCTCAGCCCATCAGTCCAGTCTGTTCAGATCCCTCTGAAGAGTCTACCTACCCTCAGGCAGATCAACACTTCCGCTTAGTTTAGTGTCATCTGCAAACTTACTGAGGGAGCCACTCATGTCCGGCCTCTAGCTGGATTTTGTTCCATTTACCACCACCCTTTGGGCCCGACCATCCAACCAGTTTTTACCCCAACAGAGGGTCCACCTGTCCAGGCCAGTGGCAACCAGTTTCTCAGTCAAAATGCTGTGAGAAACCGTGTCAAAGGCTTTACTGAAGTCCAGGTAGACCACATCCACAGCCTTCCCCTCGTCCATTAAGTGGGTCACCTTGTCATAGTAGGTGATCAGGTTAGTTTGACAGGATCTACCTTTTGTAAACCCATGTTGACTGGGCCTGATCCCCTGGCCATCATGCATGTTCTCCATGATAGCTCCCAAGATGACCCTCTCCATGATCTTCCCCAGGACTGAGGTCAGACTGACAGGCCTGTAGTTTTCCCCCTAAGTGAAATAGTTTGCCATGTTTACCAGAAGGAAACATTTTTTAAGAAAGGGAAGTGATAAATTACACTTTTTCTGAGGAGTTTATACTTCCTGAATGAAGTGAACAGATTAACTCTATTCAAGGTGTAAAAATGGGATTAATGCTTAAGGCTAGAAATACAGATATCAAAGACATGCACACTATGTATTTTGTCAATCTCTATTACATATGAAATCTGAAGAAAATGCTTGAGAGACAAAAGATTATTTCAGAAAAACAAGGCTGTGTGGTTAGGGAAATTTATTTGGAAATTTCTTTGTTAGCTAGACTTGCAGCTGGAGGGGGTAATCTGCTGACAAACTATATAAATGATGAAAGTTGAAGAGTGTTATTTCTGAGATCATGTCATCCCTAGTAACCATGTTCTGTTATGTCATTATTTTTAAGGTCTTAAAAAACTTGAAAAGTAAACTGAAATGTCTATTTTGGGTGGAATAGATAGTACAAGTGTCAGTATCTGCAGCTCATGTGATCATTCTAGGCTTCTTTACAGTGACAGAAAAAATTAGATGCTTTAAAATAGGATTTATCTTGTCCAAAGATAGGGTTGAGACTAGGTATCTAAAAGCTCTACTTGCCTTCCATGGCTATAAATGTGTCTAGCTCAGGGAAAAGACATTTAAACTGCATGCATAAAGTTTGGAGAAATTAATTCTTCCATGTGTGACTCATTTGGGAACTGCCTGCTACTGATGCATCTTCCTCATCTCAAGTAGATAGTTATCATTCATTTTGTCAACAGACACAGAATAGCCTAAATCCATTCTACTCAGGCAACCAAGCACTGAGCAAGAGTAGCTACGACCACCTTGCACCACCACACTCTTATGAATTCCGTGTCATGTCCCTGCATTTCTAAACAATCTCTGCTGTATTCTGTAAAGGATACCCCTTCAGTGTGAAAGAACTGTTACCTGGGCACCAGTCTTGTATTTGTCTACCTTATAGATGCATATATTCTTATTGCAATTTGCATCAACTGTAATTTTATACAGTTTTGTTTTTTGGGGGTTTGTGTTTTGGTTTTTTTTTAGTGGATTCATTTTGCTGAAAGAAAACTAGTGGTGTGGATTTGGAGGTAGCTAACTTCAGAGATCACTATACAAAGTTTCTATGAATGACACTATAGCAAATTAATTTTATCTACCTTTTAATGTTATAAGATGTACCTCATCCAGCACTGTAACTTCTAATACCTCTGCAAACTGTAATATAGATCCCAAGGCATATAATACTTTTTTTTTTTTTTTTTTTCCTCCCCCATGATGACAAAATGCTTGCATTCCCTCAGGGCTGCATCACAACATTCACAGCTTTGCAGCCACAATGAAGGGTAAAAAGCAAACAGACAAACAAAAGAATTAAAAGTAGTAATTATGCCTCTGGGCCACAAACCCACCATATTGTCTCTTTTGAATATCTACATTCAAAAGGTAAGGTTCACCCACTTTGCTCAAGAGGTGACAAGCCTAAAGCAGATTGAACACATACTGTATCTTATCTTTTAGCCTCTTGTCCACCTAAGACTTATGTGGTTGTATCCCATACAACATAAAGGTAAGGTTATGCCTTATTGTTAAGACGATGCTGGTGCATGTTGTGCTGTTGATTGTACCATAGTTTTTCTTGAAGGAAGCTAGAGGGTTGTCTTCAGAATGAAGCCAGGGAAAATATGCTTAATGAAAATAGTAGTGGGTCCAGCCTCCTGCTGTGAAAGTGTGACAATTTGACAGAAAGCCACACATATCAACTTCCACAAGAAAAGACAGATTGCTCACTTTGCAGACTCATCAACACTATAATGACTAGTTGTCAAGGAACAGCAAAAATGGGGCTGATCCAAGAATAGATTGAGCCAAGAGTGACCCACTGTGAGGATTTCTTCCAGTGATGGGCCACAGTCCCGCAGGACCTGATCACAGTGGATAGAGCAAGGGGCTGGTAACAGAGTCCACTGGCAACCTTGACACAGTAAGCAGTGTACCAGGACCAGAGTCCATCCTGGGCACACAGTCAGAAATTAAAGTTCTCATGGCCAGAGACAGAGATATAATATAGGTCTAGGCTTCATCTGGAAGACAGAGCCAGAGACAGGGCCGGAGACTGGCACTCACACAGTGTCACTGGCACATAGAACAATGGCCTTGGGCTGAGCTGAAATGGAGTCCTGCACCATGGACAAGGTGGAGGGAGGCTCCAGGGGGACTTGGGCAAAGACTGTGAAGCCTGTGAGTATCCTAAGGGCCTGGACAATTAGAAAAATCTTTCAGGATACAGATGTGTAAGACACTAACCTCTGTCTGGGGACAAAGTTTAAATCTAGACCTCTATATTGCCTTTAAGAGCAGTCTCATTGCAGAATTTTAATGCTAAATCTGATCTTCTCTAATTCCTCTGTCTTAAAAATACTCTCAAAGAAAAATACCAGATTTTTTCTTCTAAATGGACCCATGATCCTAGGTTGTGGAGTAGCAACAACTCAAACATATTGTCATAGCTGGGGT
This sequence comes from Zapornia atra, assembly GCA_013400835.1. Classification (NCBI taxonomy): domain Eukaryota; kingdom Metazoa; phylum Chordata; class Aves; order Gruiformes; family Rallidae; genus Zapornia; species Zapornia atra. The sequence goes on along the minus strand of VZTU01014815.1, from coordinate 35,776 downwards.
TTTCTTTTGCTAGCTTTAACATTTTACAGGTTTTCTGTTTTCTTCTGTGAAAATGTTTTTCTCCATCAATACCATGATGAGAGCAAATACTTTACATAGTTTGTTTGGATCATTCTACTCATGCTGAGGTTTTTAGTTTGAAAACGAAAATAAGCAATCTGGTTTTTACTGTACTGCAGATGTTATGAATTGTGTGGGCTGCTATAAAGTTTACTGAAGACAAACATAATCTCTTGTTTGGAATCCTATTTCATAATGGATTTTATGAATGAATAATGGTGGACCATTTGAAAGCTCTGATAACATTCCACTACTATAACAAAATTAATTGCTTGTATCTAATTGCTGTAGATGGGGGGGGGGGCGGAATCATTGGCAAGGCAATATTGTAAGGAAACGGTCATAATCACACTATGACCTCTCATATGTATTTTGCTGCTATGATTCACAGATTTCTTTACCTTATTATTCCCTTACACTTCTATAACCTATGATTTGAAGGATTTTCTATCCCATTTTCTTTTAATCTCTCACTTGTGTGCTATGTAAACCACTATCCTTGCTCCTGGCAAGAACACTTTTATGTAATACAGCTGCTGCTTCGCCTATTGCTACAATTTGCTCTGAAACCAAGGCCTGGTTTTGAGTTTGCATCAGGACAATTTCCTTTGTTTACTTCAGTGCTGCTTTGTTTCATGTTTGCCAGATTGTCTTTTGATCATTATGACATAATCACTATTTGTGGCAGTTCTATAGATGTACTTGTCATTTATCTCCCCTGTTTTGGTTCTTTCATGATATCCATATTTGTTTTTCAAATTACTTGTATTTCCTTCTCACGATTACAGCTGTCAAAGTCTCTTACGCTTGCTGTTGATCAACCTTCTAGTATTTACTTTATTTATTTATTTTTTTAAATCTGTCGCAGCACCTAGATGGTGTACTAATTTTAGAGGAGAGGAGGAGAGGAGACGTTTATTTGGCTATATGTCAGCTATACGTCCAATTCTGGCCCCTCTATAAGCTTTGTCTTTTTTCACTTAAAACTGTAAAAGCTCTTATAACTGTAGAGACTTGAAGGCCACTTCAGATGGAAAAAATGGGTAGTCAAAGTAATGCTGAAAACACTTTAAACTGAGAATTCTTAAACTATATAGTATTTGGCTAGCATTACAGGGAAGTGAATCAGAGGTTAAAGTTATTTATTAAAAACTGGTAGACAGTGCTGGAAGAGGCAGAACTGAAAGTGGTATAGACACATAAAAGAATAGAAAGTATAAAATATTGATAGAGAAGAGGAAAAAAAAAGAAAACAGTAACAACAGCACAGAGAGACCAAAAGTTATTAGAGTGTTGCAGATCTTCATATAGTAGCGTGTTGTTCCAGAAGTGCTTTTCATTCAACTCAAAAGTCATGGATAAACTGTACATGAATATATGATACCTTTCAGGATCTGAAATGGATAACCAAGTCCATGTATCTGGGACTCTCCCTCTCTCTTATGGGCTGTACTAATTATCAAGGTCAACATGGCAAGTCTGCTTTAGCCAAGAGTCAGTGTCTTTTCCGGACATCCTTTAAAATGTTTGATATGTTTCATGTATTCACCTACTTGAGCTCCACATTTTGTAACCCAAGGATACTTGCTTGTCAAAAGGAAATTCATGGATTTGTGGCTCACAAGAACATCATACTTATTTTCCAGAGATGTAACATAATTGTGGTGTCAAAAGCTTTTCCTTCTATCTCTTAAAACTTCATTACACAATCTAAGTTAATGCAAATATTGTGGTGGTTTTGGCCCTAGCTAGAGGCCAAATACCCACCAAGCCGCTCGCTCACTCCCCCCTTCAGCCGAAAAGGGGAGAAAATAGATATTAGGAGGCTTAGGACTTGAGATAAGGACAGAGGGATCACTCTCCAATTAGTGCAATGGGCAAAACAGACGCAGCACAGAATAAAGGAAAGACAAGGGATTTATTACTACTTACTACAACTAATACACCCAGTGAACCAGAACAAGATAAGAAGCGGCCAGGTCTTAAAGCACCTTCCCCCCACCCCTCCCTTCTTAGCAAACTTAAAACTCATCACGATTTTACTCCCTTCTTCCCCCCCCAACATGGCGCGGGGAGGGGCAGGGAATAGGGAATGGGGGTTTCCAGTCCGTTCGTCCCGAGCTGTCTTCC
>VZTU01014815.1:6852-33362 GCA_013400835.1 Zapornia atra | reverse complement strand
CCCCTTCCTCCTGCAGGCCTGGCCTTGGTGTCAGTGCAGCTTTTTACATCTTCTCACTCCTGCTCTGGTGGCAAAGTGCGCCTGCCAGCAGTTTTTTTTCTCCTATATGTTATTCACAGAGGTGCTATGACCAGATCTGATAGGCTTAGTCTCAAATTTGGCCTTAAATGGACCAATGTTTTCAAAATATGGGGCTTGCAGAAAGCTGTAACTGCGGCTTACAAAAGCCACCGAAGCAGCACAGCTACACAAAATTCCAACAAATATATATAAGACAAAAATACTTTTATTTTGACCATAAATGGACTAAACAATAAGTAAAACCAAACTTGGAGAAGTAAAAATAATAAAATAAGAACTGATCAACAGTAAAAACTTGCAAAAAGTCCAAGACCTGGTTTGAAGGAATCTTGGAAGTTCATCTATTCCCATCACACCAAGCATAACTACTGCCTGGACTAGATAATATCAGCTCTGGATTTTTATTAGCAAGATCTTGAATTCCTCCAAGGAAGGAAATCACAAAAACTTTCTTATTATTCCATTCATTTGCTGCAAAATTCTACTGCTGGTTTTTGGTGTTGTTGTTGGGTTTTTTTTTGTTTTGTTTTTTTCTTTTTTCCGAATGTCCAGCTTGAATGATCTAATGATTGTCCTTTTCCCTTTAGTATGTGCTCTGCTATTGAGAACAGCTGGGCTACACTGTCTGTGTAACACCAAATAATTAAATGCATCTTTTTATTTGCCACTGTCCATGTAAGATGAAAGAATTCAAATACCTCAGCCTCATACTTCATGTGCTCTAGCCCTCAATTTTCTCAACAGACCTCTTCTGTTGAACCCACTTCAATGCTATGATAACATGTATGATTTTTGAAAGTTCTCAAGAATTGTGTTTCCTGATGAAAGGAGAAAACAGCTGTCACTTTTACCTTCAAGGAGGGCAAGTAGGAAGATCTGGGGAACTACAAGTGAGTCAGAAAAACCTTAAGTCCTAAAAAGATTATAGATCACGGAATCATTTAGGTTTGAAAAGACCTTTAAGATCATCAAGTCCAACTGTTAATCTGGCATTGCCATTTCAATCACTAAACCATGTTCCTAAATTCCATGTCTACACATATTTTGAATACCTCCAGGGATGGTGACCTGTTGTAGTTTTGTGTGGCTGGGTTCTGATTGAGAAATGGGGTGGCTGCAGGGATGGCTGCGGGGGTGGCTTCTGCAAGAAGCAGTTAGAAGCTCTCTGTAAGCCTGAGAGAGCTAACACCAGCCAAGTAAAGGCCAGACTCACTGTTGACCAAGGCCGAGCCTATCAGCGGTGGTCAAAGCACCTGCAAATCACGTTTAGGAGAAAAAATAATGCAAGCAGACACTTTTTGCCACTGAAGATGAGAGTGAGAAGATGTAAGAAACTGTGCAGGCACCAAGGCCAGGGAAGAGGGAGGAAAAGAGGTACCCCAGTTTGTAAGGAACTAGAGATATGCCTTAACAATCGCCAACAGAACCGTACCCCCCTCTCTTTCTTCTCTCTAACCCTACCACCCTCTTTCCTCTCTCTCAATCACTATAAAATGATGAATGAATGAAGACATGGATATACATTTTGTTTATCTGAAAGTCGCTTATCTCGAAGCATGTAAGGTGTGGCTATGACAAGGAATTAATGACTATGCAGTGAGATAACACCGTAAAAAGGCAAGACCAACAAAGACAAAAGGGAGCATTCTGCCACCCACCCTGAAGACATCAAGAGAGCATTCCCACAGTCAGGTGGAAGGCTATGCCAAGGATGACTACAAAAGAGAGCATTCCACCATTGAAAAAAGGGGGAATACATCAGAAGATACCAGGAGACATCAAGGGAATGTTCCTTCATCGGACCCAAATACGTTGAAGAATGCTCTGCCATCGGGCCTGAAGTCATTGGACTGAGAGGACACCATAGCTCCATGGTGGTAGATACTGCAATCTCTGTCTCTCACTCTCTCTTTTTCCACTCTTTTCTCTTTCTTCCCCCCTTCTCCTGATGTCCAGAGGGAGAGGAGTTACAAGTGGTAACCCTCAAGGATCTGTACTGAAACCAGTGTTTAGTATCTTCATTAATGACATAGAGAGTGGGATCAAGTGCACCCTCAGCAAGTTTGAAGAGTTGTGCAGTCAGTACGTGAGAGGAACAGGATGGGTCCATGCAAGCCTCATCAAGTTCAGTAAGGACAAGTTCAAGGTTCTTCACATGGGTTGGGGCAATCCTTGTTATCAATACAGACTGGGGGATGATGTGATAGAGAGCAGCTAGGGGTACTGATAGATGAAAAGCTGGACATGAGCCAACGGTATTCACTTGCAGCCCAGAAGGCCAACTGCATCCTGGGCTGCATCAAAAGAACAGTGGAAAGCAGATAGATCAATTGGAAAAGAAGGTTATGAGGAGATGGATTCACCAAGGGAAAACGGTGCTCAACCAACGGTGTAGCCACGTGATGTCATCACCAGCTGGGTAGATGGAGGTACAGCAGTGGATATCATTTACTTTGACTTCAGCAAGGCTTTTGATACTGTCTCCCATGACATCCTGATAGAAAACATGAGAAAGTAGGGGATAGATGAGTGACAGTGAGGTGGGTTGAGAACTGGCTGATGGGCTGAGCTCAGAGGGTCATGATAGGTGGAACAGAGTCTGGCTGGAGACCTGTGACTAGCGGTGTTCCCCAGGGATCGCTGTTGGGTCCGGTCGTGTTTAATATCTTCATGGACGACCTTGATGAGAGAATAGCATCCACCCTCAGCAAGTACGCTGATGATACAAAGCTGGGAGGGGTGGCTGACACGCAGGAACACTGTGCTGCCATTCAGCGAGACCTGGACAGGCTGGAGAGCTGGGCAGGGAGAAACCTAATGAGGTTCAACAAAAGCAAGTGTAGAGTCTTGCACCTGGGAAGGAATAACTGCTTGTATCAGTACAGGCTGGTGGGTGACCTGCTGGAGAGGAGCTCTGTGGAGAAGGACCTGGGTGTCCTGGTGGATGACACGTTGGCCATGAGCCAGCAGTGTACCCTGGCTGCATTTATTCATTTAATATTCAAAAGTTTGACTTAGTAAAGTTATAGGGAAATTTAAAATTAAGAGATAATACCTATGACAACAAAGTTTATTTCCTAATTTTTTTTAAGATAATTTCTCTTTTTTTTTTTTTTTTATAATATGAGATAGCAACAATAGTAAATACTTTTCTAAAAGTATAAATGTACTCTAAGGAGACCTGTATGGGTTTATTTATTTTTTATTTATTTTTCATGGAAATAAATATTAAAAAAATTAAAAACTCCTATGAATATTACATGTGTAGAGTAGAAGTAAAGAAATGTGGCTAGTATATGCATTACTGAAGACTACTTTTATAGAAGCTTGCTCATTGAATACTTTTTCTTTTCAGATTCACCTTGTTTTCATGCTAATGTCTTTAGAAATGTCAGTTCAGTACTCTTGGTCTTACAAACTTTTCAACAAGTATCCATAAATAATGCATTAGTAGCAATATTGTCCTAATAACTTATTTAGGGCATAATTAATTCACAGCTTTAGGCATATTTAAATAAGGGTCTGCTTTAAAGTTTGTAGTTTTCAACTGAGGTTGTCTTAGACTGGTAAACACAACAATCTGGGGGGAAAAAAAACCAAAAAAACAAACAAGACAAGAAAAAAACCACAGTTCCCATAGTCTCATTTTGGCAAGACTAATCTATATGAAACATATGCTGAAAGACAAATTACCTGAAATATCTGAGCCCCCACAGAAAATCTTTCGCCCCCTCTTTAATTTGCTATCAGGTTTATAATAGCCATCTCTTGGTTCTTCTTTGCTATTCCCCAATTCCTGCTTTCATGCAGAGGAGTTAATGGGGTTATAATTTCATAATTAAAGCAGATAATTTTAATTTCTCTGATGACTCTTTATTATGATAATCTTGTTAAGATTATGGTGTTCATTTGTTGCTGCTTATGATCATTTGGCTTTTGTAGAAGCTGTCTGTGATACTGAGCCACTAAATAATTAAACAAGCAGAACATTCCAACCAGCAAAGTCTTGCTGTTAATGGAAGACCAAAGTCAGATTTAACTCTCTGTAAACCTATTAAGGGATTCAGACAGAGAACATACCACAGATTTACTGTCAGTCATCAAATATGAGATAAAGCTTCATTAACTGAGGATCTAATTTCACACTTAATGAGGAGCTGGCCTTCTAGATTGGATGACAGTGTAAACTTTCCTAACATAAAATGAAATTCTTCTAAATTAATGAGTTAACTATGAAAAGATCAATAGGAGGCCCAAGAAGGATTATCCTGGGGAGGAATGCCCTACACATAGTCCTAACTAAAATTCTGCCTCATTTGCTTCAGTTGTCTTCTGCAGCATTTCATCATGCATGTTGGAAGTGACGTAAGTGAATTATTCTCTTTCATTCTGTTTTTTCCTGAGTTTGTGTGCACATGGCTGCTCTTTACATTACATCTTGTAGTCAAAGACAGCTTGAAATAATAAGTCTGGGACATTGTAATGTGACAATACATGCCTGTGCATTACACACAGAGAGAGCCTTTGCAACCACTGAATATATTGTGTCAGTATAACTACTTCTATTTGTTTAAAGGTTTTTTCAAAGTAAACACTTGGGTGATTTTTATGAAGCTGCTTTTACATTTATGGAGGCATAAACCACATAAAACTCAAGCCTTCCAGGCGCATTAACTATCTCTTCTCTAATGTGGGATGTATCTGATTGTGTCAAATTTTTATTCAAAAAGCATTTGAAATTAAATTAGCCTGTCTTCCTAAAAGCTGTAAGGGGAGATGGGGGAAGGAGGGGAGGCGGGGGGTGCAGAATGATGCAAGACAACAGGGAGAGAGAGACATAGATCAAGAAAATTTGGTACTACAGCATTTTGGTCTTGGAAAGCTAGACAAAGTCAGGATAGATATTTTGAAGTCTGGTGAGAAGAAGAAATGACAAAAAAAAAAAAAAGGCATTTCTGCATTTATAAGAACACTGTTAGAGTAAAGAATTTCTTGAGGTTGTACACATTCACCCAGACTTTAATTAAATTTTACTTACATGATATTTTTAATAAGTTCCTGAGAAAAGGGAAAATATCACTACTTGGAATTAAACAAGCAAATTTATTTTTAGGGCAATAGTAGAATTTGATAATATGATAAGTGTATAAATCTTGAATAAACATTATAGTTACTATTGTAATATGAATACATTAAAAATAACAAAGTTGCTTCATGAAGTTTATCCTCTGGTCATATATAAACTGGATGTACTTATCACTTACTGGCAACCTGCACTTCAAGCCAGCTTCAAGGGAAGAACAGTAACTAATTTATAAGGCAAAAATACATAACCAACTTTTTTTACAAATATTATATATGTTTCCATGAATATATTTATGTGTGGATGTTAAATAGCTGAAATTCAATGAAGAAACATACCAGAAAAAAGCTTAAGCTGGTGATCATGCCTTTTATCTAGTACATGTCTTAAATGTTATAACAGAAGTTCAGATAATTTTGTTTGTCTCTTACTGAGTTCCTTGCATTTTAAGATCTTTAGCATTTTTCATACTCTTAACAAGGGTATCAAATCAGTGTTTACTGCTATCATGAGGAGGCTTTCTTTTCCTGTGTAAATCTAACTTCTATGTGGATCTGCTACTCCTTAGCCATAAAATAAATCTTCCAGTGATTCCACAAATTAAGAACCTGACAATGGAAAGAGGAACTCTCACATTGGTTTGCTTTTATGAAAAGTTGCTTTAATGACATTGTGACTACTCTGCAGAGAAGTATTCACTTCTGGGAAGGGTAATATCCAGTCTATAAAATAACTGATATCAGGATCTGATTCTGACAACTCAGTATGTTTAATTGGTACTTGTCACAGCCCAACAGGTGGGGAAACCAGGGAGATTCAGACTGGACCCCTTTGCTTTCTAAACTTCTTCTCAGAGAGGAATCTCGGGTGTGGCTGGACCCAATCTCTCTCTCAGACCTGTTTGTTACAGCCCAGCAGTTGGGTATGCGTAGAGTTAATGTTTTCTACCAGCCCCAGGGGACAGGATAACCCTCTCTTAGCTAGTCTCTTTTAACAACTGCAGAATCACAGAATGTTAGGATTTGGAAGGGATCTCAAAAGATCATCTAGTCCAACCCCCCTCCCAGAGCAGGATCACCTAGCCTAAATCATACAGGAATGCATCCAAACGGGTTTTGAATGTCTCCAGAGAAGGTGACTTCAGGGCTGCCTCTGCAGGGACAGTGTCCAGCTGGTTTTGGTTTTGTTTTGTGGGTTGCTGGTTTGTTTTTTTTTTGATGAGGACCACACCAGAGCACAATGTCCAGTTTGTCAGAGTGGCTGCTTTGAGACCAAGAACATGACTTGGGCCTTCTAACTTTAGGAGGACAAAGGTCCTAGTCCAATGACCTGCAGATGCTTGCAGATTTGAAGCAGTCAACATGGCAAATATTAGTTAATCTTGTCAAATAAGTGTGAGCAAGGAACTATGTAAAGGGTGTGCAAAGTTCCACCTACAGGACTACAATGTTAGCACACTCTGTGCGTTGTAATACCTCTGGAGAAACAACTTATTTCTGATAATGAGTGATAAAGAGGAAGAGCCAGAAAGAACAGGAGAGCCCTCAAGTCTGCAGAACCAGCTTCATGGCTTTGTTAGCAATACAAAAGCTAAAGCTTACCACAAAACCATGTAATGAAGAGGAGTAAATTAAGGGACTGGTTGGGGAAGGACAGGGGCTTGGTGCCTCTAGGACAGTCTGAGTGCAGCCAGTAGAGCATAGGGGGCTTGAAGGGCTGGGGTAGCAGTAGAGCATAGGAGCTCTAATCCTAAACTCATGAGTTTAAGCCCTGATCTGGGCACTGAGATGAGGATTGTTGCTGTCCTGGAGCTGCACCAAACCATCTCTCTCCAACAAGCACCTTTTATGGGGAAGTGATGTCAGGTGGTGTGGAAAACAGCCCAGGCTAACTCAGCTCACCTGTGCTGGCTGCTTGGGAAGGTTGACTCTGGCCTGGCCAGAACCAGGACAATACATTACAGACAAATTGCCAACGGCAGGTCTTAAGTGTAACTATTTATCTGAATGGGGGAAAGAGACCTGCAAGAAGAGCCAGAAAGCAAACCGCATCAACTACTATTGCTTCCCTGAATTATATGCAGAAAGAGACTAATTCATAAATGAAAACAGAAAAAAAAGATCCTTTCTTAATTGTGAAGCTTCCATTCTTGAGGGTGTTTAAAGTTATCAGGGTGCACACTGTGTCTCTAATCTCTGGTATGGCTTCCTCAAATACTTCTGCAAATATAAATTGAAGTCCTACAGAACCCAAATGGGCATACCTTGAAGCACATATGGAGAGTAACAGACATAAAAGAATGAGACAAAAATGCAGAGAAGACTGGATTTTATCCACCAGATTATTTTCATCTACATTAAATGATGTTTGTGTAAAGTATTAGTACATTTCTGACAGCTTTTATCCTTATTTGACAGCGTATGTATCCAATGACACATCCAGTCACAATATCTGCCTATCAGGCAATAAAATCTCTACTGTGAAAGGCAGATTGTGACACCCTATTCACGGGAGTTAGAATTGAAATTAGGAGGAATTCTCAAGGTACAGAGAGTATTCAGCATGTATCAGTGAAAAAGGCTATGGCTTGTGCATGATACATTCTCTTGTGCATGAATTAGCATGAAAGATAATTCATGGAAAACAGACACAATCCTTTTTTAGATTAAAGTCATAGAGACAATTATCCATTAAACTTTATTTAGCATGTAACTGCAAAAAAACTGTGCCTGCAGGAACAGATTATCAAAAATTATCTCTATATTTCTTCTACCCTTAAAAGGTCCCAAGACTTCTATCTTTCAGAGGTCTACCCATACCTTTGTGTAATAGTTTGTGTTCATGATGCTGAACAAATAAATTAGTATGTTGTTTTTGCAAAGACAGACAATGAGGAAATTACTTGCAATATATAAGGTAGTGGGTTTAGGCCAGCGTTACTTCTGAAAAACAAGTATAAAATCTAAGTACCAGGGCAATGACTAGACAGTAATGAGAAAGTCAACCTGAAGTTTACCACTGCAACCTGGACTTTCTTGGTCCCTGCTGCAAGACTCCCTCCCACCCAGAGGTTTCGTGTCTGTTTGGCTAGATCCATGACCCACCTCAAACACGACACAGCTGCATAACCTTAGCTCAGAGTACTGTGAAAAGTCTGTCCAAAAGTCTATTAGCATATAAGAAATGCAAAAATTACAAACTGAGGAATGCACTATTGTTATGTTAGGAGAAAGTATTAAGCCAGAAATGGCACTCCAAGAGAACTGAGGGTACTCCAGTCCCATGCCTCCATGTCAAACCAGTTGTGAGGCTGAACCTGCATTCCCAGTAAACACATGCACATAGAGCACACATATATACCATGTATATGTCATTAATTAATGTGTTCAACAGTATTAGAGTCAATTAGTCCTGGGGTACTGTTATGGGTTTGCATGGCAAAGATTTAGTGGTGGTTGGGGGGCTGCAGGGCTGGCTTCTGCAATGAGCTGCTAGAAGCTTCTGCTAGGTCAAACAGACCCAACACCAGCCAGCTGAAGGACAAACCCACCGCAGACCAAGGCCGAGCTAGTCAGTGAAAGTGGTAGTGTCTCTGTGAAGGGAAGAAAAAAAATGCAAGTGGATGCTTTTTCTTACCATAGAAGGGAGAGAGAAGGTATGAGAAACTTTGCAGAGACCAAGGTCAGTGAAGAAGTGGGGGAAGGAGGTGCTCCAGGCACCAGAAGAGAGATTCCCCTGCAGCTCATCGAGAAGACCATGGTGATGTAGGTTGTCCCCCCTGCAGCCTATGGAAGATGATGGAGAGTAGAGATACCACCTTCATCCAGTGGAGGACCTCACGCTGAAGCAGGTGGAGAAACACGAAGGATACTGTCACGTGGTGGGAAGCCCACACTGGAGCAAGCTCCTGGCCAGACCTGCAGCCTGTAGACAGAGGCACACACTGGAGAAAGTTTGCTGGGGGGGACTTGGGACTCCATGGGGGACCAAGCTGGAACAGTCTGTTCCTGAAGGTCTACACCCCATGGAAGTGACTCACGCTGGGGCAGTTCATAAAGGACTGAAACCCCTTTTCCCTTTTCCTGTGGGAAAGGACATGTGGGAGAAGTTCATGGAGGCCTGTCTCCCATGGTATCCCAGAGTGAGATATCCTGTCCCTGCCCCACTTCCCCCTCCAACAAGGAAAACAACTAGTGAGGAACTGACTGAAATCCTTGTACGGAGAGAAATCAGGAATAAAGTTGAGCCTGGGAAGAAGGGAAGGGGTTGGAGGAGGTGTTTTAATATTTGGTTTTGTTTCTTATTATCCTATTCTGTTTGCATTGGATACTTTCTTGGGGGTAGATGTTCGTAGTAATAACTTAGATTATTTTTATTCCATGTTGAGTCTGTTTTGCCTGTGACATTAATTGCTGAATGACATCTGCATATTTTTATCTCAACTCCTAAGCCTCTCAATATTTATTTTCTCTGCTGTCCAGCTGAGAAAGGGATAGGGTGACTTTGGTGGGCACCTGGCCTCCAGACAGGGCTAAACCACTAAAGGTGCATTGCCAGCAACTGGTTTCCAGATGATTGAAACCCTTTGAGCCCACTAGGTCAAATAGTTTTCAATCTAACTCAGTTTCCACTTAACTAAACCATATTTTCTCAGCTTGTCTATGACTTCTCCCCACAAGTGTTCAAGGCCAGATGGGATGGCACTTTGGGAAACTTGGTCTAGTGGAGGGAGTCCTTGTCCCTGTCACAGAGGTTGGAGCTATATGATATTTAAAGTTACTTTTTTTCTATGATTATATATTATGTGAGACAATGTCAAAAGCCTTATTTAAGTAGAAATAAACACATTCACTGTTCTCCCCTTTCCCTCCCAGCAAAACATCTAATTTCAGAAGGCTACCAGGTCAGTCAGGCAGTATTTCTCCTTCATAAATTCATCCTGACTTCTCCAGATCACCTTCTTGTCTTTCTTATATTTGTAGATGGTTTCTAGGAGGATCTGCTTTACCACCTTTCCCATTTTGATATATCTGTTGTCCCTAGATCCCCCTTCCTGCCCTTCTTGAGGATAGAAGGGTCATTTGCTATATTCCAGGCCTCAGAAACCTTTCCTCATTACCATAAAATTGCAAATATTAATCAGAGAGGCCACACAATGACATTGGTTAGCTTCTACAGCACTCATGAATCCATTCTGATCAGGGTCCAAGGACTTGTTTATACTGAGTTTAATTTTTTCCTAACCTGATACTCTGTCAAGTCTAAGTCTTTCTTAGTCCAGACTTTTATACTGGTTTCACCTCTACTGCAATTACTATTTCTTTAGTTGTGGCTCTGCAGGAACTATCCTTCTGGTGCCAGAAGCCATGAGGTTGCAGTCTTCACTGTCACAAGAGTCTCCATTTCCATTCCCAAAGCTGAGACTCTCCCTCAGTGCAACTCAAGTTCAGGCTTTTGAAGGTGCAGGGTCTTGGACAATATCCAGTCAATTTCATTCTTATCATCCTTGATGCTGCAGTCTGTTGACATCCTCCCTTTACTCCTTTACTTGGCAACATAGACCATAAGCATTCATATCCTGTAGAAAGGAACACAGTGACCCTGGTCCTGGGCGAGAAGCCCCAAGGTATCCTTGAAGCCCCAAGGTATCCTTGCAGCCCCAGACCTGCACAGCTGTATTCATTCTCAGAAGCTCTAACTGGGTCAAGGCTGCTGGTGTTACAGGGACATTCTACACTGGCTGCCAGGAACTGTGCCCTATGATGCAACACCCTCAAGAAGCATAAGCTCTTGCACACTGAGCTGTTGGCTCTCTCCTGTGTGCCTTTCTATGCAAAGTGGTGCACAAACTGCTATGCAATTGAAACTCTTGTTTAACTTTATCCAGATGACCTCAAGAGGTCCTTTACAAACAAAACAATTCTTTGGTGTTATAATTCATTATCTGCAAAGACAATTTTATACACCAAAATGACCCAGATCTACAGTAAATAACTTTTATTTAGTCATCTAAATTTAACTGTTTGTAGACTCAGGATCCATTTTTTGTTTTGTAGACTCATATCTCACATTAAAAAATCCACAAAAAATGTAACAAAAGGCTTGTGGGTTGAGATAAGGACAGGGGTTATTAACTAACCAGTTACCATCATGGACAAACCAGACTTAACTTAGAAAAAATCACCTAATTTATTATCAAATCAAACAGAGTAAAGGAATTAGAAATAAAATCAAATTTTAAAACACCTCTCTCCACTTCTCTCTTTTTTCTGGGATTAACTTCACTCCCAAATTCTGTACCCCCTACCACTCAAACATTGTCTCTTCTGCTTCTTTGTCTTCTGAGGAAAGACTCCCCAAACTCTTTCCCTGCTCCAGCACTGGGTCCCACCCACGGGAGACTTTCCTCCATGAAATTCTCCAATATGAGTCCTTCCTATTGGTTACAAACTGCTTCAACATAGGTACACAGGGTGCAGACCTTCAGGACAAGCCTGCTCCAGCATGGGTCCCTCATCCATGGGCTGCAGATCCTGCCAGGAGCTTGCTCCAGCACAGGGTTCCTACTGGGTCACAGCCTCCTTCACTTGTCTCAATTTGCTCCACCGTGTGGTCCTCCGTGACGGCACGTGGAATATCTACTCCCCGTCTTCCTCCATGAGCTGTACAGGGGACAACCTGCTTCCCCATGATCTTCTCCATAGGCTGAAGGGGAATTTCTCCTCTAGCAGATGAAGCACCTCCTCCCCCCCTTCTTCACTGACCTTGGTGTTTGTAAAGTTTCTTACATCTTCTCATTCTGGTCTCTGACAGCAAAAGCAGAGGCACTAACACTGTCACTGATTGGCTCGGCCTTGCCCAGTGTCGGGTTTGTCTTGGAGACAGCTGGTATTGGGTCTGTTGGACCTAGGGGAAGTTTCTAGCACCTTGTCACAGCAGCCACCCTGTAGCCTTATGAATGGTCAAAATATTTTGAAACTTTACTTTTGTATGGGAAGGGTGCATTGGAGTACAAAGTCCTGAGGCATTCCAAGATTCAGTGACTTGATCTGGCATGGTTTATAGAAAGAATACATTTTAAAAATGGTGTATTCATCTTGGAAGAGAAGAAATTACTTTTGAAGATGTTGAGAATGTTGGTGGTCAATGGGTCTATGTTGGTGGTCAATGGGTCTATGTCCAGGTGGAGGCCGGTAACAAGCACTGTCCCCCAGGGGTCTATCTTGGGACCGGTGCTCTTTAACATCTTTATCAATGACATCAGTGATGGAATTGAGTGCACCCTCAGCAAGTTTGCAGATGACACCAAGCTGAGCGGTGTGGGCGACACCCCAGAAGGAAAGGAAGCCATCCAGAGGGATCTTGGCAGGCTGGAAAGACGGGCCCAGGTGACTCTAATGAGGTTCAACACTGCCAAGTGTAAGGTGTTGCACTTGGGCAGGCAGAATCCCAGACATAGATACAGACTGGGAGAAGAGCTTCTTGAGAGTAGCCCTGATGAGAAGGACTTGGGAATTGTGGTGGATGAGAGACTTAACATGAGCCAGCAGTGTGCTCTTGCAGCTCACAAGGCCAATGGGATCCTGGGCTCCATTAGAAGAGGGGTGGCCAGCAGGGACAGGGAGGTGACATCTCTACTCTGCCCTCGTGAGGCCCCATCTGGAGTACTGTGTCCAGATCTGGGGCCCCCAGTACAAGAAAGATGTGGAACTGTTGGAGAGGGTTCAGAGGAGGACCACAAAGATTATTAGAGGGCTGGAGCATCTGCCCTACAAAGAGAGGCTGAGGGAGCTGGGCTTGTTCAGCCTGGAGAAGAGAAGGCTGCGGGGGGAACCTCATTACAGCCTTCCAGTACCTGAAGGGAGCTTATAAGCAGGAGGGGATTCAAAAGGGCAGATAATGGCAGGACAAGGGGGGATGGATTAAAACTAAAGGAAGGAAGGTTTAGATTAGATATTAGGGGGAAGTTTTTTACAGAAAGAGTGGTGAGATGCTGGAACAGGCTGCCCAGAGAAGTAGTGGGTGACCCGTCCCTGGAAGTGTTCAAGGCCAGGTTGGATGGGGCCCTGGGCAACCTTGTGTAGATCCAGGCCTGAGGTTGGTGGCCTTCCCTGTGGCAGGGGAGTTAGAGCTCTATGATCCTTGGGGTCCCTTCCAACTCAGACCATTCTATGATTCTATGATTCTGTGATTCTATGTTTCTATGATTCTATGATTCTATGAGAAGAGGCAACTTTTTAGGCATTTTTGTTGGTGAAATTAAACTTTTCATGGAACTTAGGATGTTTGACGCCACCTAAGTGAAACACACAAAATCTGGTAATTTTTTGGGTTTTTAAGACTTTTTTTCCCTGAGCCAGCAGGATTTATTTTAATTTTCTTAAACAGAGTTTATTTCATCCATCCACATGACAAATAAAATCTTAGTACTTGCTAAACTGGAAGCTAATGGACGGAAATGAAAGTTTAAACTCAGTACCTTAATAGGGAAATTTCACCTTGGGGAAAAAGGAAACTTGACTAACTTTAGTGATTAAAAGAGAATTAGAGTAAATACTAAGATTAAATTAGAACCTCTTGCCTCCCTCCTGGATAAGTAGACGTTTTAAAATCTCACCCAGTAGGGTAAGTATTGCATCTAGTCAGTCACATGCTATCAAGATACAGAAAGCAGACACATTCTGGGACTAAACCACAATGCTTTAATGTTGCAAGACATTTTGTTTGTGCAAAATACCTATGTAGTTAATTTAAACAAAAATTATTGGCAACTTTTAGTGTTAGTAGATTTGATAATACATAGATGACACATGCAATCATGTCTTAGATCTGACCCACATTCCATTAAAATAATGGGACCTTTCATTATTTTAGCAGATTAAAATGGAAGACAAAACTGTCAACAGAGAGAATTACAGGGGTACGTCATCTGCAGTTACTAAGGAAAACAGAGTACTTAAAAAGCCCAGTGTTTAAATAACAGATTCACTGGGGTTCTTCTTATAAGACTGCACTGCACTAGCTGTGGGACAGCTAAAGGGTTAGTTATTCTTGAATATGTGCTTTCCTTTAGAACATAAAATGTTTCTGTACATTACAGGCTTTTTCCCTCATCTTATTATACTCTTCCCTATATCTATAATGTTCACAAATGTAATTTGATTCTCTCCTCACTTATGAACAGATGATTTTTTTTTTTTACTTAAGCTTCAGTAGATCAATTTTCATATCTGATTAAGCTACTCAAATTTAAAATAAACCAAAAAACAAACAAAACCACAAAACCACAAAACCAAAACAAACAAATAAACAAAAACCCCACAAAAAACCCATCCTGGTTAAATAGCAGCAAGACAAAGTCTCAATAAAGCAGGATCTGCTTAGGTCAGGGTATTTCTCAAGTCGTGGAGATTCTGTGGCCTCTTTGGCAACCTGTTCCATCATACGACTTCCAAGAGAGAAGATGTTTTCTTTGGATCTGATCAGAAATTTCCAGTTTTGCTGCTTGTGTCCACTGCACCTTACTACAGCTCTGTGACTTTCCAAGAAGATTTGGTACCATCTTCTTTATTAGGTAACAGCAATAAGATCCCCCTTTTAAATGTGTCAAGGCTAAAGCCATCCTGCTCTTGCCACTTCTCCCTGTATGCAATGTTTTCCAGCTTTCTGACCAAATGACTTTAATATATATTTGACTTTTTTATAAAGGGGAAAGGAAGACAAAGGATACTATAGACTGATCAGTCTCACCTTTGTGCTGGCAATATCATGGAGCAGATCCTCCTGGATATGATGCTCAAGCATCTGGAAAAGGAGGAGTTGATTGGTTACAGCCAACATGGCTTAACATGATAACAAATCATGTCTAACGTATATGGAGGCATACTACAATGATGTTACAGCACTGGTGGATAAAGGGATAGTGACAGATGTCATCTACCTGGACTTCTTCAAAGCATTTGACACTGTCCTGCACAACATCCTTGTCTCTAAATTGGAGAGACATGGATTCAGTAGATGGACAAGTCAGTGACCAAGGAATTGGATGTATAGTTGTACTCAAAGAGTCTTGGTCAATGGATTAATGTCCAAATCAGGACCAGTGACAAGTGGTGTTCCTCAGGGGCTGGTACTGTAACCAGCATTGTTTAACATCTTTGTCAGATGTTAAACCAGACTGCCGCCAAAATCCATGCATCCTGGAGCTGAGTGCTCCTCCCCTCACCGGCTCCCCTTTATGCTAAGTGTGATGTAATTGGCATGGAATATCCATTTTGGCCAGTCCAGGTCACCTGTCCTGGCTGTGTCCCTTCCCAGCTTCCTGGGTGACCCTCCACCTTCTTTTTAGCAGACAAATATGAACAATTGAAAAGTTCTTGACTGCTGGCAACAACTAAAAACGCAAGTGAGTTATCAGTACTGCTCTCACCCTAACTCCCAAACAAGACATTCCACCTTCTGCTAGAAAGAAATTAACTCTGTCCTAGCTGAAACCAGGACACAGGTCAAAGGAGGTGATTTTGTATAAGAAAGGCATGGACATATTTGAGTGAGTCCAGAGGAGGGCCTTATTGCTGATATTGATCCTGAATGTATAGTTCACTAGTTGCTGATTAATTTCATAATGCTTTTTTTTTTAAACAAATCCATAAATTACTAATTCAAATTTCTTTTAAATCATGCTACTTGATATATGTAAAAATTATTGAAAATCCCAGAAGTTTGTGGTGGTGGTGATGTTTTTTTTGCTCTAACTTTGTTTTTAGTTTCTCAATGAATCAGATATTTGCCCAGACTCAGCCACTCCTTTGACTTTTTCTTATCGTACACCAGTATCATTGGACCATTTCATGCTTCATATAACAGGTTTCTCACAGGTGAAGAAATACAGAGGTCTGGTGATCCACTGATCCTGTCTAATACTGCAGTGATGATTTGATGATAAATTCTTTTACCTCTCTTCAGAACTTTTAGTACATTCTCCAACTCTTGAAGTCTGGAACATAAATGATGTGCCTTCTTTTGTTGTTTATTTATACAGCTCGGCCCAACATAAAGCTGCGGAAGATAATTCTCTGAATGGGGTCTTTATCTTCATATTTAATTTCTAACCACCACAACAACAAAAAATTAGGTTTTAAACAAAGTTCTGTTTAGGTACTACTGAAGATATACACATGGAGAAAGCACCCTAATGGTCTTTCATTTAAAATTATGTAGGTTTGCTTTAATGGGCAGAATATTATTTTTTTTAAAATATCATTTCATCAAAATAGATCTTCAGCAATACTTTAATAAATACATAGTTTTTTTTGCATGTATTTTATATTTGATGAATTATAGGATATATGCCATATGCATGGTGTTTTCACTGTTGGGAAAAATAGGGTGGTTAGAGAATATTTACAGTAAAGCATAAGTATTACAACAACACTTAGCTGTGAACTTAACTGTAAAGTGACTTTCACAGCCTGAGGTTGCAGTTGAAAACTCAATGTTTTGTTTACTGCATGAGCTAACTAATCAACAAAAACAGTTTTGCTGCACACACTACAGGACATCTCCAGTTCTGCTTGCTGAGAAAGAATTTGTCTTTGTGGGAATATCACACTTATCATAAACAGTGTGATATCCTAGTAGTTTTCCACAAATTCAAAACAGTCTGGCTGAAGACATTTGCTTTCTTTTTTTTTTTTTTGTGAGCTGTAGTTAATGAACCACAGAAAGGTATTGTTTGAGGCAAGGAAGTTGCATATTGCATATGTTTTAACTTTGTTAAATGTGTAAGGCTAAAAATTACATTTTTCACTAAATTGGCAATAAACAATGGTTTATGATGTGGTGAAGCTCTTGTTCAGATTACAGTCAGGATATTTGTATGCTTTGCATTATTGTTTAATAAATATTATGCAATCCACCCCCCTCCTTCCCAAATAAAAGAGAATATGTTAGGGTTATGGAATAAGACAAGTAACTAAGCCACTGCCAAGAACCTAGCCTGATAATAAGCAAACCAAACAGGATATGAAAAAAATATTAATCATGGCATAAGAAAGTTGTGGATCCAATAGATAAGAGTACAACTGCTGGCAAATGTTAATGATCACACTATGAAGGATCGTCAGATTCCACAGGTGCTTATGGGCCAGTTATGTAAGAACTGACTAAATATCACGAATTGCTGGCACGGAATACTGGGGACCTTTACAATAAATTTTCTGAAGACAGAAGCACTTTCATAAATAAATCAGTGATGCCAAAAGGACTGGGATTACCTTGGTAACGGTATTAGAAATAGAAAATTTGAGTACAGATCTAGTAAAATGGAGATTAAGAGGGAAAAGTAATTGAGTGAGAGTGGGTATTTGAGAGGAGACTGAGAAGGACAAAAGGAGCTATGAGGACAAATAAATACTAATACATTAAAATAAATATTTAGTAAGAATAGGAAAAAATACAGTTGACACTGCATTAAAGGAATGGAGTAGATAACATCATATTTCTTTTTTATTCCTCTTTTTTTCTCATAACTCAGTATTTTTGTCATTTTTAACACAAATATATTAAATAGACATAACAAAAGTTATAGTGTACTAAGAACCTCTTTATCTGAAGATCCTATGGAACTATGTATTTCATGCCTGCCCATTCATTTCTTAAAAAATGTTAGTTCAATTTTCATTCAACTTATGCATTTTTATGGTATGATCTAAAAATTAATTCAACATTTCAGCATATCTTAACCTGCTGAAACAGAACTTCGTCATTTATTTATCAGCAGAATCTGAGCATTTGAACAGAAGGAGACAAAGCATAGTTCAAAACCAATAAACTATATGCATATGGTTTTTTTTGTGGGGGGTGTTGGTTTATTTTTCTGTAAAGCCAGAAAGATATATCTCAAAAGGATGATTTTCTTCAAAATCTCTTAAGGCCTTTTTTCTCTTTCCTGCTATGTATTTACCTTTCACACAGTAGTGATAGATGAAGTCATTCCTTGTGACTCTTCTGGCTCTTCGAATGGCTTCTTTCATTTCTTCTCTTCAACTCTGACAGAACAAATTTTGTGTATCAATGGACATTCAGAACAAAACAGAAAAAAACTTGCCAAACCCTCAAATCTATTTGTAGTTTTTAAAAAATATCTTGAGACTCTTCTACAATAAATTATGTGCCACAGAATGTATAACAGGAAACTTCATTCAATGGTGACACTGCTATTCTTATGCTGTTGTGCATCCCCTTTGACAATTGACACTACCTACAAAATATTGGAATTGTGGAGTTACAATGAACTTCCTGAAGGAAAAAAAAACTGGTTTTATATTCTAAACTAAAAATTTAGATCAAATTTCTTTTTAGTACCCGTAATTTATTAACATCAGGCAATCTGATATTAATTTACAAAATGAAAAATGCGAGTCAGACTCCTTGTCTCTGATTTTTTTTTTTTTTAATAGTAGCTGAAAGTGAATACTCCCTGTGGGTGACAGCAAAATTAACAAACTTTGATGCATACATGTGGAACAAATTTTTTGCATGTCCTTAGAGTCATTATACAGGTTTTCAGTAGAGTGCTTTCTTTTAATCTTCTTGCAATCTAACAATGAGTTACACATCCTTTATCTCATTCTAAGGCATAAAAACCTTTGCTGGATGTGAAAATTACAGCAGTTTGGGGTTTGTTTTTTGTTGGTTTTTTTTTTTGTTTTGGGGTGTGTTTTGGTTTTGTGTGTGTGTGTTTGTGTTATTTTTCTCTCCATGGAGGATTTCACAACCTATGCATAAAATATGAAAATCAGGCTAGGAATTCAGACTGAAAAAGATCAAAACAGTGTTACCGTTTTTCAAGTTATAATTTGCATCGCAGAATAACATGCCCACTGAGCTTACTCTGTTAGGTTGTCTGGATATGTGAATATGAATTTACAATATTTATGATGCAGTTAACTACACTAAATTTATTTGCAACAGCCTTTCCCTTGTCCCTACACGTCATGAGTAGGTCCAAACTTCTGTGATCATAGAATCATAGAATCATAGAATGGCGTGGGTTGGAAGGGACCCCAAGGATCATAGAGCTCCAACCCCATGGATCATAGAGCTCCAACGCCCCTGCCACAGGCAGGGCCACCAACCTCCAGGACCTGGATCTATACAAGGTTGCCCAGGGCCCCATCCAACCTGGCCTTGAACACCTCTAGAGACGGGGCATCCAACACCTCTTTGGGAAGCCTGTTCCAGCACCTCACCACTCTCTCTGTAAAAAACTTCCACCTAATATCTAATTTAAACCTTCCTTCCTTTAGCTTTAATCCATTCCTCCTTGTCTTGCCATTGTCTACCCTTTTAAAAAGTTGAATCCCCTCCTGTTTATATGCTCCCTTCAGGTACTGGAAGGCTGCAATGAGGTCCCCCTCAGCCTTCTCTTCTCCAGGCTGAACAAGCCCAGCTCCCCCAGACTCTCTTCATAGGGGAGGTGCTCCTCATGGCTACTCTCAAGAAGCTGTTCTCCCAGTCTGTATCTATGTCTGGGATTCTTCCGACCCAAGTACAACACCTTACACTTGGCAGTGTTGAACCTCATTAGGTTCACCCGGGCCCACCTTTCCAGCCTGTCAATTTCCATCTGGATGGCTTCCTTTCCTTCTAGAGTGTGTCAACCATACCACTCAGCTTGGTGTCATCTGCAAACTTGCTGAGGGTGCACTCAATTCCATCATCAATGTCATTGATACAGATGTTAAAAAGCACCCAAGACAGACCCCTGTGGGACACTGCTTGTCACTGGCCTCCACCTGGACATAGACCCATTGACCACCATGTTTTGGCTACGTTCTGTCACCTAGTTTCTTATCCACTGGATGGTCCACCCATCAAATCCACATCTCTCCAGTTTAGAGATAAGGATGTGGTGGGGGACTGTGTCAAAGGCTTTGCACAAGTCCAGGTAAATGACATCGTTAGCCAAAGCTGTCACTCCATCATAGAAAGTCACCAGACTGGTAAGGCACGACCTTCCCTTGGTGAAGCCATGCTGGCTGTCCTGGATCACACGTTCATCGCTCATGTGCTCCAACATGTCACCCAGGAGGATCTGTTCCTTGCAAGATTTCAGAAAATAATTATTTTCACTATTCTCTGGTGTAGAAAAGAGATCTATACAGAGAACCAGAAATACTCTGCATGGAGCGACTGCGGAGAATGGTTAATTCTCCTTGGTTCTTTTCATTTCTTGAACCAATAGGTACTCCCCATCTGGAGTACTCATAATGACAGAAATAAAGAAATAGCCAGACACTGGTCACTACTGTCTAGCCCAGACTTCTTTGCAGACAACATGTCTCATAGGCTTTTTGTGGCAGCATCTGTAAATCTTAGAATCATAGAATCATAGGGGTTGGAAGGGACCTCAAGAGTTCATTGGGTCTTTGAAAACAAAACTGCACTGTTGTTAGGAAGGAAAAACAAATGAAATATGAAGCCAGCGGTTAAGAGTAAGCCTGGAGTAAGAAAATGCAGTCACTGAGTAGGAGAACCAGTGCAAATTCATAGTACAGAAATGCTTCAGTCATATGCTAGCAATACTGTGTCAGGACTTAAAGTAGCAATTCATTAAAGAATATCTAAATCATGGTTACTATGCTGGCATAATGAATTAGCAATAGTTTTCATGATGAGTTTTATGATTTGTCCTGGAAAATGGCCCGAGACTACCAATTAATTCCTCATTATTCTTTGAAAGATAATTTAGAGACTATCATGTGGACTGGACTTGAACTGGTGTCTTTAAGGGTAAAAAGGAGTGTATTCTAACCAAATGTCAGGATCAAAATACTTGCTCACTATTTTTACCAGTTTTGGTTGGCACTTGGGTATAATTCTAATAATGCATTTTGCAATACATATGATAATCAGATGGAAGATTAAGATGTAATGTTGGAATCATTACCAGGATACTGAACTGATTTTTAAAAATAAATTTACCAATATTTTCATTTAAGGCCCAGAGATATGCATGGCTGATATGACAGCAGCACAGTCTAGAATGACCTGAATCAATTACTGTGTCACTTTTTTTCCCCAAAAAAAACAAGTAAATTTCATAAATTGTATAATCCCTTTTTTAATTAGTTTATTTGCAAGTGTTGACAACAAAAATAGTATGTCACT
The DNA here is from genome assembly GCA_013400835.1 of Zapornia atra. Classification (NCBI taxonomy): domain Eukaryota; kingdom Metazoa; phylum Chordata; class Aves; order Gruiformes; family Rallidae; genus Zapornia; species Zapornia atra. The sequence goes on along the minus strand of VZTU01014815.1, from coordinate 12,025 downwards.
GTTGCTACTGTGCAAAAAATGTTAGGATGGCAGGATTTTCTTGGACTGGTAAACATCACTCCTCAAATTTACAATAATCAAATAGATAATGATACATTGTAAAATAAAGGGTTAAGTCTACTTTAAATACTACATTCTAGGGTAATTGATTTTGAACAAGCATGAACAAGATGAATAAAATTTTCCTAAAAAGATGTCATAGATTTTGCGTCATTGATGCTAAATTCAATAACGTTAAGACGTAATTTATGTAAGTTTTAAAAATCCTATTCAGGAAAAGTCATCAAATTCTGTGGCAGTGGCAATTACTTTCCTGAAAAGTTTGCACTCGAGGAGAGATGTAGAACTCCCAAGCTCAAACATCATCAACATTGAAATGACCTTTTTTGTCTAAAAGATATTCCACTTCCAGTATTATTTCCACACTTATACTGCCCCAGGTTGCTACAGAAAATTGAAGATAGTATTTGTATAAAGAAGTGCAGTGCTACCATATGCCCAGCAGGCTTAAAGCTGTTGAAAAGTTGGCCTGTGGAATTCATTAGAGTAAAAGATGTTTTAGACCATCCTGAATGAACAGCAGCAATAATAAAACAGCTATGGTCTCATGATACAGAAGTGCAATATTCTCTTTGTTATGAACTATAATTGGTGAATATATTAGTATTTGCAACTTCCAAGGAAGAGAGATATTGCCTGCTACTGGCTTCACAAATATTTGTAACTGCTTTGCATCCTTTGCTTTCATGAAGGGTATGACATTCAAGTGCCATATGCTGGAAGGAAAGGAGTGTGATATTGCCCTTAGACAGAAAACTGTTCCCCTAGCTAGAAGGACTGCAGCCAGAAATCTTTCCCAAGGACAAAATTAAAGATGCGTATTCATGTATCTGTGAGTGGATTTTCTATAAAGTGTACTTTTTCTCTATAGGTGGCACAGAATGCAATGAATTAATTTCTAGAATTAAAATGAAGGAACATTTATCCAGGAGATTAATAAATAGCATACAGAATTGATGCATTGCCAAAGCTTGCTTTGTTGGGTTTTTTTGAATGATATACTGCCTTTTCATAAATACACATTCATTAGTAAAAGCACTAAAAAATTTTGTACAGAAGTGAAAACAAGTCTGTTTTCTAAATTGGTTATGCTTGAGGCAAATACAAGGATTGGATGTTTTGGTTTTGTTTTTTTTTCTTTTTGTTTGTTTGTTTGTTTGTTTTTTAATAGAGTAGCAATAGTATTCCTGCTAGTTTCATTTTCATTTAAGCATTTTCCTGCTTGCCTTCTGCAATACACTTTTATAAATAAGAAAAAAAAATTTTAAAAAGCTGTAGTTTTAATAACTGCTTTCATGATTTATGCACCAGGTATTACAGTCAAGCAGGTTTTAAAACATATTTTCCCTCTTTATTTTCCTCTATAAATTGGCAATAATTTGTGGTACCTTTATTACATATTCTCTAGAGCATTAGCAAATGTATAGAAATTTGCTTTTGTCCAAATACTCGGCTAGCAACAGATTTCATGATTATGAAGAAAACCCAAATCAGATAGAAATCTAGCCCCAGAAGAAAACAGAAAAATCTCACTCTTAAAAATGTTAAGTCATGCCAGCATCTGTTCTGTGCATTATATTCATGAGATTAAGGTGGTCAGAATACATTTTAAATAAAATGCATCAGCATTCATCTGTTGTATGTCCAGGTATGACCATGCTATTCACTGCCAAGCCACAGATTATATAACTTATTCAACAGCAATAAGTATGTTATGAAACTCAATTGGTCAGAAAGATCTTCTTTCCCCTGAAAACATGACCATTACATGCTCACAGTGTTGCCACATTGCCTTCTTAGCCCCTGATGGAAAGAAAATACACAACTGGATGACCAGTCATATATGAAACTAAAAACTTTAGGCTTTTACTCTAAATAAAATATTTCCCTGAAACCAACCTCTCTCTGTGTGTTTGTGCGTGCGGGGGTTTGGTTTATTTGTTTTTTGGGGTTCCCCTCCCCACCCCAGCTGAAAGGAAAAAAACCAGATAGTTCTGAAAGCCTAAGTTCTTGACTTATGAATGGTATATGAGTTTTCTTCTGCATATGGACAGCAAGAAGCACTGTTGTGAAATGTATTTGTCTTTGTGATTATGTTTTGACTCTGGGTCTTCTTTATCTCTTTCTTTCCTCAGAAAACCCCACCAGCGAACAGTACTTTCTGAAGGTAGAAGACATTATCTCCAGTACAAGGTGATCTGAATACTCTGCATACAGTGTTTCTGCATACCAAGTATTCTTCAGTGCTCTTAAGAAGTATGAGTTATTCCTTCACTTTTCATCATTTAAAGTTCTGTCTATGAAGTACACTGATTTTGACAACATTTTACAGCCTGGTAGAAAGGACAGTTCAATGAAAGAAGTTTAGAAGTATTATACTCTCTTTTCTGTTGTGCCACAAGACCTTCTGATCAGTTTCCCCAGTCATTGAAATTTCCTTTATTAAGATTTTTAAGATACCATTTGTTAAACTGTTTTCTAAAAGCATTAGTGTCTTTAGCAGAAATCAACAGATATGGCTTTACCACTGTTGCACTGTACTTAATGCACTTTTTAGTGAATGTCTGTCTTTTGCCAATGGCCTATACATTGTGTGAAGGATACTTTAGTTCTATTTTGTAGTTGTTTTTTGGTTGGGTTTTTTTGTGGGTTTTGTGGCTTTTTTGGTTTGTGTGGTTTTTTGTGTTTTTTTTTTTTTTTATTTCTTTTAAAATTGAAGAAACTGTGCTCTTTGGTAGATCATTGTTCCTGTGTATCAGTGTTTTAATCTAATTCACACATGGAGAATATACCTTGGACAGCACCAATACAAATAGTAGAACTCCAAGTCATTTCCTCTGATAACCATAGTAACATTGCTTTTGAACTATTAAAAATTGTCCCACTGTTATTTGTTCTAAAAAAAAACCCTGTTTCGTGCTTTCTCTATGAAGCTGATATTTCTGATTAAAACTCTGGGTGTTTCATAGTAAAAACTCCCATCTGCAGAGTACAGAAGGGTAGTGTTTCATACATTTTTTATTGGTGGTGTGGTTTGTTTGTGGTTTGGGTTTTTTTGTTTTTTTTTTTTTTTTGGTTGGTTGGGTTGGGTATTTTTCTTAGCCATTAGGCATATCTTAGCCATTCTATAGCCAAACATGATCTCATGTTTACCTCTACCTGTGGAATTCGTACCAGTGAGGTCTACTCTGGAACCTGGGAGCCAGCTCCCAGCAGCAACAGAGGTGAGAAGAGAACCAAGCTCAGAGACAGCTGCTTCCACATGCAGACTTTTGCTTTATTAAACTGCCTTTATCTTGACTGACAATTTGTTTGGTTGGTTGGTTGGTTTTGGTTTTGTTTTTCCTCAATGTATTTTCTCCCCTCCCCATCCTACTGAGGAGGGGTGTGATAGAGCATCTTAGTAGCAAGCCAGTTCAGGACAATCCACCACAACTGAAAATCTTTAAAAATGAAGAAACAATTCTCTGAGAATTGTGGTCTCAAATCATCACAATTTAAAGTGTTGCCACATATGTTTATATTTTTACGCCAAAATCCAAAATTTGTTTCTAAGTTGTTTTCAACAAAATAATATAAAAGCTGAATTATATTTGGATACATTATTTCTTAGATTTTTTCTTTGTTTAATTCTGTGAATATATTTCTACTGACATGATCTTAATCATGATAAATACGCAAAGTTTACCAAGAAACTGAAACTGCTGTTTCTAAGTATTTTTTTTAATTCAGAAACGCAAGCAAACAAAAAAAAAAAACCCAACCCAACCCAAACCAAACAAAAAAACCAGCCCCCAGAACAATAAAAACAAAATAGAAAATAGCACACACACAGACACCTGTTGGTATTTCAAGAAGATAAAGGATGCCATCTGATTTAAAATAGTAATTCAACACCACAGCTAATTCTTTGTTTTAAAGTCTGCAAATTTTGATTTAATGTTCTGATAAACTGCTTCTGTTTGGTTGTTTCATTGCCTTTATTTTTCTTCTGATAAAAGTGTCAGTGGAAAGAAAATGTAGAGGTCATATTTCACAAGGAAGAACAAATCTGTAGGTTCTGTATTGTCTATCAACATGCTGTTTTCCAGATGAAGATCTAGATTTTATTACATTAACTTGCTGCCATTCTCTCAATCATAAAGCAATTTTTTTTTTTTTTGAGCTAAAAAACCCAAAAAACCAAAGAACAACCCCAAAACCAACACTGGAAACTCAAAGACATTTTCTGAAATAACAGTCATGTCCCATGATGTACAATGATCAAATTGCATTTGAAGTATCAACACTGCAGAGATATTTGCTAAAGTATTCTAGTTAATTATGTACAATGTACAGCCTGCTGTTTAAAGCACTGCTTTCTGTATTATCTTCTAGGACACACAAGATGTAATTAAAAGACTGTAATTAAAAATGTACTCTCTTTGCCCATGTGCAAAGTGGAAAGTTTTTAGTAGGCATATGTGATGTGTCTGTCAGTAAAATCAAGAGCTCTAATAAATAGCACTTCATGCATATGTATACAGTATAATAATTTCTTCTGTTTGAATGGACAAAGGGCTTGTGTATATATTTTTACATTGTACAAAAAGAAAGTGGTGGATTTTTATCCTTTTACATACCACCTCTGAACCAAAATCTGGGAACAATTGAGGGTTTTTTTGTCATTAATTTTGATTTTTTTTTTCCACCCATTAGTTCTCATTAAATCTCTCTTAACCCATGGAAGCACCTAGGCAGACAGAAACACTGTAATTTTAATAAGTTTTGTTTAATTGTGAATAGCTGATTCTGTGTTTCATGCAATCATTAAGACTAATTAAAAACTCAGAACATCTTTTTCTTATCATGATATCTTGTTGAGCACTTAAATGTAAGTGAATTAAAAAAAAACCCAAACAAACAAATTACTCAGAAGTTAAAAGCTTCTTAATTCCCAAGCTTGTATTGTTCATAAATAAGCCATATAGCTAAGTATATTGTTTTTACTGTTTGTTCAAGGAGGATAAATTATGTGCTATCACATAAAGCTCTAGTGCCTTTAACACTTACTGTTTAGTAATCAAAATGACCATCTGCTTACTTACTAATGGTTTCCAGTTCAAAAGTAGTA